>DF361587.1:13804-26963 GCA_000787875.1 Solanum virginianum
TATCTCTTAGAGATAGAAAGATTGTTTTTAAAAGACCCTCATCTCAAAAATATCATTCCCACAGAAAATATTAGATATGAAACAAAACAACTACAATGAAAAGCAAATGATCATCTATAAAAACAATAAAAATAACAAAATAAATTATGAACAATAACAATACAATATAAGTTGTTACTAACTTTTTAAAGATAAAAAAATTAGCAGAATGGATGATTAAAAAAAATAAAAACTGGATGATTTGTTGATTTTAAACCATAATTCAGATCCATTAAAGTTTACATATGAGAAAAAAAGGTGCAACATATACTGCTACATTTTCTTGACTTGGTTTTTTTTTTTTCGATAACTAGCTAGCTAACTAATTTTACTTGATACGATAATTGAAATAAAAGAAATTTCATCTTTAACCAAATTTTTCCAACTAGTTCTAATTAAAAACATCTAGTGCTAGAACGACTCTCAATCAATATCGAAAATTAATGAATTTCAGATATGAAATGATTCTGAAACTTACTAAGAACACTTTAAAAAGAACGTTTTCGCTTCATGATGTTGCTACATCCATCATTATTATTGTTATCATCATTTGTGAAAAACGAATCGATTTCTTCTCCTGCAACGACGATTATAAATTGCAATCTTCTCTTGCATGATGAATTTGCCCTTTTAGGTTTCTTAGGAGCACTTGGACAATTGACAACTTTGGGAATCATAAATGGAGATGATTTTGGGGTTTTAAATTCATACTCAAGAATGTTTGGTGATTGATTTTCTTGAAAATCTTTTGGGAGTTTGAGATCTTTAGACATGGTGAAGTTAAGAGAGAGAAACAGGAGAGAGAGAGTGTGAGAGAGAAAGCTCGAGGAAAAGAGATAGGAAGGATATGATTTTATTACAAAAAAGATACACCTGAAGTATCACGTTTGGATGTGATAGTTTTATATCTACTATCGTGTGAGCAATGGCGGAGCTATATACATGAATATCAATCGACACCTTTTCGTTGGAAAATTATACTTTTTAATTAGTTAGTTAAAAAATGTTCATTATATCTAGATATTATCTATTGACATTTTTTGACTTCTATACAATTTTATTTCTTTAAATTTTGACACTCTTTAATCGAAATTCTTACTCCGTCATTGCGTGTGAATACTGTTGTTATCTGTATAATTGTGTGCTCTCATTGTCAAAAAGACATTAATGATATTTTTTTAATTTTATTTTTAAATAAAATTGTAAATAGTCTAGAACCTACTAAAACGTACTAAAGAGTTACATCTATTTTATTATATTATTGTTTATATAAAGGACTAGCTAGGGGAAAAAATTATTGTATTTTACTCTCTAGGAGTGAGTAGTTAAGCTACTAAAGAGTTATGATTGTTTTCAGTGTATTTATAAAGGGGTAAGTTAGTAAAAATATGTCTTACTATCTAGGAATGAGTAATTTTCTTAAGGGCATGTAAAATTAAAAATATTATTTATTTTAAAATAGAGGGACTATCATAACGTATCACTTGTTTACAAATTTTCTACTTGAACTATCACCAATTATTTATCAAAATACACCTTAAAATTAATGAGTCAGTTGTCATGCAGGCAAAATTTTATAAGTATGCATGTTTTGGTGATTGTATTCAAACACTTGATCTAGTCTATTTCGAGGTGCATGTGTTTTGATGAATAATTAGCGATAGTTCAAATAGAAAATACAAATACCTGATAATTTAGATATGAAAACTCGCAGAAACATGATACGACAAATATGTTTTTGGCCATGCATATTAACATGTATTTATGTGATATTTGTAATTGATCAATGTCATTAGTTAAGATTCACATTATGTAAACATATTAGAAGGAAAAAAAATATTTTCTACAAGAAATTTATTGATTCTTAACTTGGAGTTGGGCTTGGAGTTAAATTGTACATTAATTTTAATTTAGTACCTTGCATTATTACAACTTAGCTGGAACCTCAAGAATAAAAGGATGAATGCCTTGAGGTATTAACATGGTTGTCAATAGTATTAATTACAATATTAATTTTTTTTTTTTCTAAAGCATTAAAGGTGGAGTTAATTAGGAAAATGTGGTGGCCTGGATGATCATCTCCAAGATTTAGAACAAAAATATTTGTGAATTTTTTAAAGAAAGTATGTATTTGAATCAGATGAGAGAAGCGAAACTGCGATGGTTTGGATATTGCAGAGAAAAAGTGTTGATATCTCTGTCAAGAGGTGCGAGAGGATGGATTTAGGGGTTACGCGAAGGGATAGAGGTAGACCGAAAAAGTATAAAGGAGAGGTGATTAGACAGGACATGTCGCAGCTTCGTATCACCAAGGGCATGGCCTTAGATAGGAAGGAGTGGAGATCGTGTATAAAGGTAGCAGGTTAGAAGGATTGTAGGGGTAGGATGATGTCGGACCTTGGTTTATAGTAAGTTAGTAGTCGTGTCGTTATATATTATGATGTTATTGTCAGTCATTTATATATTTTCTTATTTTTATTGTCTCTATATATTTCCTTTGTTGTCCATTCTAGTCGTTTCATATCTAATATTTTTTACTTTTGGAGATGATTTTTTTTAGTTGAGAGTATTTTGAAAGTAGTTTTTCTATCTGTATGAGGTAGTGGTAAGATCTGTACATTTTTTCCTCCTCAAACCCCACTTATGAGATTTCATTGAATATATTGTTATTGCTATCGTATATATTAAATCAAATTAAGACACGTAAAATCAACGACGAATATAATTTTTGCATGAGAGTCGCATTTCTGTAATTAATAAATAATTGGTTGGTATAAAAAGAGCCACCTTCCTTTTTTAAATATTCAATTGGGGTCCCCAGTTCCTCTTTGTCAACTGTTTTTTAACTATTGAAAAGTACACATGACTGGTTTTTCTTAATTTATTAATTATTATCATTAATATTTTTTAGATGAAAGTGATTAAAATGTTATAAAAGTGAAAATGATGTTTTATCAATTTCAAGAAAGGGCAGAGAGAGCAATATAATTACATATAATAGCTTTTACTTAAATTTTATAATTATATAAAGATATTTTTAATTTATACTAAAATGAATTATGAATTCAAAATTCAAAAGTTATAAATCTTAAATCATGACAATTTTCCAAAAAAATCTTTCAATATTAGTACAAGCACATGATGAATGATTTTTCAGAAAAAATAATATCCAAAAATAACATATTTATCCAACAATAAGTCAATCAACTACCACGTACTTTTTACGACCTATTGAATGATAGTGTTATTTGATACTATTTCGATAAAAAAAATTACATTACTATATATGTAGTTCATTATAATTCGAGAGTTTTTGATATTTGATTATGATATTTTATTTAAATCGATTGTAATTGTAACAATCCATTTTGAGATGAGAAGTTCCACATCAACAAAACACATGGAGATACTGAGTATATAAGTAAACATTTCTTACCTACTAGTGACGAGTTTTAAAGTCGTGCAAGCCTAGACCCAAAGCGAACAATATCACTAGCAGATTGAGTCATTACATCAACTTTCTATCTATACACTATTTTTCTCAGAATTTACTTATAAAATCATACTGAATATGTTATATTTTTATTATATTTAAGAACAACACAAGATAAATATTAATTTGAGCCAAAAAGATAAAATATTAAATTTAAGTAATTCTTTATTTTTACAAAAAAAAAAATTAAAGTGGGGGTGGGGGTAGGGGTGGGGGGGTTCAGATGCTTTTGCCTGCAACATCTGACTGAATTGCACTTTCATGTGATTGTAATGTGACTTATCTTAGTTTCCACGAAAACGAGGCTACTATACCTACTTTGGGTACTACAACATCCTATAATATATTTAATCTCAAATTATTTCTCCTGATTATTTTATATATTTTTTTAAAAAAATATTTACTTGTTTAAAAGATTATTTTTTTTATTTTTATAAATTATTTTAAATATCAATTTCTTTATTTAATATGTATTTTAGTTGTATGTCATATTTTTATGAATATAAATTAGATATTTGTAATTTTTAAGAACAGACTCAATTAATAATAATTTTTATTTTATATATCTAAAATGATAAATAATTTAAAACGGATATTCTTTTTAGGAAAAGTTAGTTTATTTTAACATCTAAACAAGTAATCCTAGTAGAATTTGTGGTGATCATTGATACGATTTTTTTATTTTTAATTAGAGATATTTTGTTTGACAAAACTTGTTATGAATTATATGCAACAGATATTTATCAGGTAATTACTTGCGATGGCACCATTTAAAATATAATCATTATTTTTTTTAAAATTATTTATAGTTTAGCCAATTCAGATAAATATTAAATTTGCTGTATTTTTTAATTTTTTCGTTAGATGTTAAGTCCATATTGAAGCTTCAAAAAAAAAATGGACCCTGCAATTCAGAGCCCATTAAAGGGTGATGCCTTCAACAAAATTTCTTTTTATACGGGAATTTTCATAGATAGTCTAAACTTAAAATTTAATATGGTTAAATAGCTCTATTTTATATAATTATACGGCATAACTTGGGTTATATGACCTGGAGAGGAGGAAAGAGAAGAGTTGTATATGTATATTTATCATATTGTATCTGTATATCTGTCAAATAATTGTATATGTGTAACTAATATACATAAGTATTTGTATATCTGACAAGAAAGATTGGGAGAGGAAGGAGAGATTCAAGTGAGATCGAGAGGGCAGATACTGGAGAGAGGCGATTCTATATGTATATCTATCGAATTGACTATATATATTTGTCAAAATAATTGTATATATGCAGCCGGTATAAACATGTAATTGTATATCTGGCAAGAAATTGCCAGATATACCGACATAGTATCACAAAGGATTAAGCTCAGTCCTATTTGATATCGACATGAGACCAATATACCAACAGAATTTCACAAAAAATATATTTTCTACTAAATTAGAGTTTAATAAATAAAATTATGACTTTAATATTATTCTCTTCATAGTTTTTCATACGAAATTCTTTGCGTCTGTTAGTTTACACACAACAATATGATTTGACATATTTATATTTATTGTCAAAATAATGTATAAAGAGATTAATTTTTGTTGATATGGAAATTCACTTGGTAGAAAACTCAAAATTTTCTCTTAAGAAATGTCAAAAACAAAGAGTAAACTTATGAAAACCAAAAAGATTGGATATACAGTGTGTATATATATATATATATAAAATAAATTTTCACCTGGCTATATATACATGATAATTTTTCGATAAAGAAGTGTTAATTATATATGTGGCTTCGTCATTAACTTCAATACCAATACCCTTCCATACATCGAATACCAAATATCTAAGGTATGAACAATATAACATGAGAGCCCAATATTATAAGATAAACCTAGTGTTGGGATATATATATATATGGTTTAATATATGTATATATATAATAAAAAGGAAATGAATTTTGAGTCTAACTCGATCATAAAAACTAACTCATAAAGTGAGATTGCCCAAAACCATATATATATTTCATTCGATTAGTAATGTATATTATTTATACTTTGAATATATTACTAAAGATAAATAAAATATACATAATATATAAAATACATACAAACGTCATACAAAAATATACCATAACCTAGCTAGTTGTATGTAAGTTATATGTTTTAACAGAATTCTGTACGATAAAAATTTGTACTCAATTGTACAATTATATATTTTAACAGAATTGTACTTATCATAAGTTAATGAATAACTGTTGTTGAAATTGCTTGAAGATTCATAATAATATTAATACAAGAAAAAGAACTTGATTATGTAATTTATTTTATTTAGTTAACGTACAGATTGTTGTTTATAACATATTTTAGAGTGATAAAAAATAAATTGGAATCACAAATAAAATACTATGAAGAATTATAATTTTATTAATAAATAATGTATGTACAAATCTGTTTCTCCCTTATTTTTTCTCTCCTAAGACTAATTTCTCTATGATTCGAGGATCGCCAGTGACGTATTTCTCAAATGTAGGATGACTTTGACCTCTTTAATCATATTTCGATCTTTGAAATCGAACAAATCTTATAGATTTCATTAAATTTCAGTGTCTACAATTACAACCACAGAAGACACTCTTTTTTTCTACTCATTATTCGACTGACCCTAAAGCTAGGAGACTGTCCTACCTTCGACTAAAAATATCTTCGCCTATACAACAACAAAATATCTAGTGAAATTTCACAAGTGGGGTCTGGGGAGAATAGAATGTACGCAAACCTTACCGCTACCTCATGGAGATTGGAAACCCTCGTCTCAAAAACTCATAAACAGAATAAACTAGATATGACAAAAGAAAGGAAAGAGAATAGAAAGCGCGACTAATAACGAAAAACACATAACAATATGTAAATACGATAAATTTAACACAGACACATGAACTGAACTATTTATACGAAGACTCGATTAAATTTGAATTAATACTTTCCAGGGCCTAATTTTTAGAAGCTGTGATTCTTTTTTACAAAATTCCATCTCAATCATTTTATCGCATCGTGTATTGTAGATACAAAGTCACTCTCAAACCTGCATAGGATACCATTTTGATGGAGTCTTCAAGACTCCACCTAACAATAACAGATTTCTCTATCTTTATTTATATATAAATAATTAAATTAGGATAAATAGTTTTGGTGAGCTTACCAAATAATTATATACCAACTATTCTTTCCTAAATAATGAATCTTTGCACGTGAATTGTTTAATTTTCCCCTAAAGTCTCAAACCTAATATTCACCTATAATATTTATTCTTTTTGTTGTTTTTCATTATTTTCCTCAAAATTGAGTTAATATATGAGTGAGTAAATTAACTTGATCAAAAATTCAAAATTAAATAAGTTAGATTATCAATCATATTATGCAGAAGCGAAATCAAGATATTCAAAATAGTTCTAAATTAATACATATATAATGAATTTCTTGAGATAAATAATATACGATATTAGGTCAAATTCCAACTAGTATTTTAGCTTTGTTTACTGTATGGACGAGCTTTATCATCCTTATAAATATTTTTTTCCGTCTATTAGAGGTATCGAATTGGAATTCTTGAGGTATCATCCTTAGTGATTTTTTAATTTAACTTTTGATATTTCGTAAGTACTAAGTGTCCCAACAATATTAATATATAACTTAAGAAAATATTATGGGGGTTGGAGTGGGGGGTTATGGGTTGTTAAGGGATGGAGGTAGGGAATACCAAAGACAGATCTTAAATTCTACAAGTTTAATTTATACGTTCTTTTTTCTTTTTTTTTTACTTCTTCGGAGCTCTTACCTTTTTTTGCTTCTTTGGTAATCGAGTCAAATTTCACACCCTTGTGATTGAAGGTGAAAAGTGCTTATCATTTGAAATTTTTTCTCTCGTCTACTATTTATGATACTTTAGTAAATTCTTTTATATATAAGATTATACTTCACATAAAACATACTGGGTTTAGATCCGTCCTTGAAGATATGACAATGATCTATCATGTCACTTATGAAATTTATCTTTCTTATATTTTTATCGAAACAATATTTTTAAATAATTTATTTTGCCAATCAAATATAAAAAAAATAAAAAATATTTCTCTATAACAAACACACCCTCAAGAAGGCAATATTTTGCATGTGGACTCTTATTACATGTGTTATGGGCTGTACTTTTGCTACAATGATTATTCATCTTCATTTTTCATGTCTATTGCACATGTGGTTGTTAGAACCTATTGTAGAATAAATCACCCTAACCTTTTTTCAAATAAATATTTAAAAATAAATATTTAAGTTATATGCATCGATAATGTGAGTTGATTTAAAATGAAAGATTGTTAATTATTTCGTAAAAGATATTTATTAGTAATAGTTTCTTAGAAACTCTATTGTAATTAACATGTATAAATATGTTTGTATTTTTACAGACATATTTATTTCATCGAGCCTCTATTTTTGTTTGATTTTAGAATTGCAATCTTTCCTCTACAAATGAATTGAAACAGTGGTAGAATTAGAAATTTTAGTAAAAGGATTTAAAAAGGTGAAAAATGATCATATTTGAAATTTAATCATGTGGTGAAAAGTAATTTTAAACCACATCCTCTCAACCTATTACACTAGAAACTTCTCTTCCCATATCAAAGGAATTTAAGGATGGAAAAATTACATGGATGATCAAACATATACTAGTTAATTAGTTAATACAGATATAGTTTAAATTAATTATGACTCGTGATAAACATCTAGCTATAATCGTAGTTTGAGTTTTGTAAAATTCTCATGATTTATATAAATATTGTGCGCGATTATACAATAGTGGTGCGCGAATCAAATTGTATAACGAAATATATAAACACTGTGAATTGTGTACTACCGAATTATACGAACGTTGGACACGAATTGTATAGCGAATTGTCAATTGTATAGCAAACTATACAAATATTGCACGAATTATACAAACGCTGCTATAACTATAGTTACGAATTATAATTACCCAAACTATAGCTATGGAGCGTAATTAAGATATTTTTAAATGACTAATGTGAAAATTCCTCCACACACACACACACATATATATATAGAGAGAGAGAAATCTGAAACAGACTCTCTATTTCTATGAGGTAGGTGGTAAGGTCTGGATATAATTTTATTTTCCTATATCTCACTTGTAAAATCTCACTAGATATGTTAGTGTTATAGATAAATAGATAGACAGACAGATGGACAAATAGAGAAATATATAGTCTATCATGTTGTACTCTTTTTAACAGAGGGGAATCAATTGAATTCCCTTTTTTGAGTTTCATCTATGCATCCATAGAAGTATATAAACATAAATTATTAATTCTTTTCCAGTACTAGAACTGGACCCTTTTTCTAAGAACTTTAAATGACCATAAGTTTATGTTTCAACATTAAAATTTATGTTTGTCTTTGAATTGAAGAAAACAACACTAAATGGGTCTTCCATCGTTTGATGTTATTTTCAAAGACACAAATGATGTGACACATACAAGAATCCCATGTCAAAATCTCTCTATACTCTTAATATAATTATGAGATAAGATCCTTGTTTTAAAAAATTGTATGGATGTAGCTAGTATGTGTATTTGGATTGTGGGGGTGGGGTGGTGATGAGGTGTAACAATCCATCTTTAGACAGAAGTTTTGCATTGACAAAATACGGAAGAGATGCTCGATATATAAGTAATCAGGTCTTACCTACTAGTGACACGTTTTAAAGTCATATGGCCTAGGCTTAAAACGGACAATATCACTAGCGGGTTGGGTCGTTACAGATGGTATTAGAGTCACTCTTGTGTCAGCTTTGTCAATGTGGGCTAGAGTTCAACTGAGTTTAGGCGAATCCCACTGAGGTGGGGTAAACCTCAATGTTGAATCTAGACGAATGCCACATGTTTGGGCAAACCTCAATGAGAATGTTGAGTCCATAGAAGTGTGTATGTAACAATCCAACTTTAGATAGAAGTCCCACATCGGCAAAACACAGAAGAGATGATGGATATACAAGTAAACATGTGTTATCTATTAGTGACGCATTTTAAAGCCTTGCGGGCTTAGAATTAAAATGAACAATATCACTAATGGGCTGGATCATTAAACGGGGGAATCAAATATAATTAAAGAGGAAGTTGGCATCTAAAGTTAATGAGTTCAAAATTTTTTTGTTTTCGCAACTGATTTTACTATACTTTTGAAATGGTTATGAGTTTAAAATTTGTTTTTTACGTATGCTTATATCTCGTGTCAAAATTATTGAGTTCAATTGAACCCGTTGTTTCTATGCTCTATCTCACATTTTGATATAATTGGATAGGAGAAATTTATATATATATATATATATATATATATATATACACTATATATATATATATATATATATATATATATATAGACACTCTCAAATCTCAATAAAAGAAAAAGTAGAGAAGAAATTTATTTTTTTTATAGGACAAAATTATTAAGCTACCACTATTTGCCTGACAGCACAACTTTTTTTAAAAAAAAATTTGGAACAGAATTATTGAAGCACATGAGTATTAGATCTTGTTATATATGTCAGTAAAATAATAGAGTACCTATAAGGAAATATAAGTGGAAATATTGTTATAAATAATTCACATAATTATCTAGAATAATGATTTATTTTATGTTTTTATCAATAAATACAAATCCCCTGTCCTTCCTTAAATTCATCTGTATATAACTTCATTGAGAAATTGAAAACTAAATTATGTCAGATCCCAAAGTTGTGTCAGTCAACTTAGTACTGATCACTGAAAAGGGGTTATTTGGTTCAAAATCATAAGATTTTATTATTAAAAAAAAAATTAAGTTATAAAAATATAATTTATTCGATCGATTCGAGTGGATTGATAATCAATTCATTTATTAGTTCAGTTCATTTTAATTCGTCTGATTCAGTATATTTAGAAATTGAATTGATATACAGTTTAAATTGACACACCAGTATGATCATACAAGTAATGTATGAGAAGGGTGATGTACCCAAATTTTATCTCTACATTATGTGAGATAGAGATATTGTTTGTAACAGATGCTCGAGTCTCGGCTCATGTAGAGACGTTGTAAATGTATTTGTACTTTTATTTGTCATTTTTAACAAATTAAGAAACTACAATTATTTTTTTCATGTTTTATTCTCAACATTAATTACTTATTCCCCAAATCATTTATCAAAAGCTATGAAGATACATCATTTAATATGAGTATTATGATAAAATATATTATATCAGAAAGATATACACAGTGAATCCAGTTGTAACATTATTTATCAAAATGGACTCAATCTAGACTATTTACCCGCTTACGTTACTTTCTCTTTTCTTATTATGCACATAACATCAGTATTACTACTCTATAATACTTTATTGGTATATGATATCATAGCGATATTATAAGACATAGTTTAATTGTCTATGATACTTCATTATATATTGATACCCTATCGGTATAAGTAAAATTATGTCATTATATAATACTATAGTGATATCATATAGAACTAAGCTTAATCTTATGTGATACTCTGTTAGTATATTGATACGTCATCAATATCATACAGGATTAGGCACTTTTTAAAAAATTAAATAAAAAACAATAAGAGAAAATTATTAAAATCATAATCTTATTTATTAAAGTCACAATCTTATTATGGTGTCTATATACTCTGATAGTATCAAGCAATTTCTTTCTCTTTGATACAATTAAAGTATATATATACTTTGATGGTATCAAACCGTTTCACTGAAGTACTGTCGTTTTCTTCTTAACACCACCAGAGTATATACTCTTATGATTTCAAACGCGTGAAAATAGTTAAAAACATAAGGTGTGAAAGCGGCAACCGCTCATAAATAGTTTCCTTTTGGAGGCTACAAGTGTTGTTCTTTTTATGTATATAAATATTATTTTTAAAAAATGTGCGAAATAAAAAAAATAAACAGTTAAAAATTTCAAAAGTCTAGCCCAACCCATCATTTATTCAAAAGGGCCTTAAAAATTTCTAGCCCAATCCATCCCTAAGTGGGCTGCCTGCTGACCCGGGAGTAGCCTTGCAAATTTTATTAGATAAAAAAAATGAAAGATAAAAAAAAAATTTAAAGTATCTTAGTTGCTTGAGTTTTCTACTTGAAAAATTAGCCATTTATTTTATCTGCCGGAATTATTATCAACTATTTATGAAAAACTATTTTAACTAAAAAGACTCTTTTTTTGTTTTATCTATTATTAAATATAAATAATAATAGATAAAACAAAAGAATTGTAGGAGAGGCAAAGTTAGTCTAAAAGGACTCCTTTTTTGTTTGATCTATTGTAAAGAAATTACTAAAAAATAAATTTTTATCAAGTATTAAATCAATATTTTTAAAAAAGAATTGAATGAATAGAATTATAATTTGTTAGTTCACTTTAATCCAAACAATTAAACAACTCAAGCCACATTTAATCAATCCAAATTCAATTAAATCCACCCATTTAATATCCTCAATTAAAATTAGATTTGTGCAAAAATAAATAAACTACTATATAAGATGCTTCATCATCTACAACAGCAACATACCCACCCATTGAAATTCCACAAACGGGGTCTGAAAAAGTTAAGAATGTAGGCAGACCTTATCACTATTCATAGCAGAATAAATTAGATATGACAAAAAGTAAAAAAAATACATGACAGTACGAAAGATGCTTCATCTATATAGACACTCTCATAATTCAGATCCGAATTGTATAAAACTATATAATATATATATAGAAATAAAAATAAAACTTATGTATCTTACAACTTTTAAGTAGTCTAAGAATTTTTTTTCCAAGACAATCTTGAAGCACGTGAACCTCTTCCTCAAAAGACGTTCATTTTCGAGCACCTCATATCTTTTTCGGGACGTCAGATGAAACATCATCGTCAAGAATTCTGAAAAATGATTCAACTTCTTTACTTGCAACCATCTCCACAAATTGTAATTTCCTCTTACATGACGAAATTACCCTTCTGGGTTTTTTAGGTGCAGCTGGACATTTGAGAATTTTTGGGATCAAAAAGGGGGATGATTTTGGGGTTTTACAATCATCTTTATTGCTAATATTATTATTGCTAAATCTTTGAGAATTGATTTTTGGTGAATTAATTTCAAACAGATCTTGTGGTAATTGTAGATCTGTGGACATGATTTTTTTTTTTTTTTTGGGAATGGAAATTTGGGAATTTTAGAGAGAGAAAGAGGGAAAAAATCTAGAGAGAGAGAGGGGGGAAGGGGAAAGAGGAAAGTTGTGTGTAGACAAGCTATGTGAGGTATCTTTTTTGTTTTGGGTCAATATATATATATATATATATATACATGGTGTGGAAAAAGAGGAAGGTGCATAATTTGGCATATATTAAAAAAAAAATATTGAAGTGAAATTTAAAATTTTGGTATTTTATTTTGGATGTTCGTTTAGCTCTCGCTTGATCATATATTCTGAAGTTGAAATTTAAAATTTTTAAATTTTTGAAGTCACGTATATTTTACATTAAAAATTTATAAATTCATTTGGAATTATTTGAAGATC
>DF361587.1:39485-50470 GCA_000787875.1 Solanum virginianum
TTCGAATCTCTCTATAATAACATCATTTATTTTTTTTCTTAAGCTTCCATTATGAAATATTGTTATCAAGTACATACGATACATAAAATAGAACATGTAAATCAATTTCTTTTTTTAAAAGAATTTGATAGTTATGATAAATTGTTGTTATAGAGGAAGATTATTGCAGAGAAATTACAGTATACTATAATAATCTATCAAAATTATAACGTACTAGATAATTGGAAATTCATCCAACACCAATTTTTTCTTAAACTTGTTGAAAATAATGTAGGAGACGTTTGTCCATCAAATTCTCTTACTTTTTTTGCAGAGTTCAACTCTGAAAAAAATATGTTTGATCATAAAATTTTGAAATATAATTTGAAGTTGAATTTCAGAATTGTCAAAAATATAAAAAATAATAAGAAAATATTTTCATTTTAAATTACTCAAAAAAGGTCAAAAATAATTTCAACTTATATTTATGTCAAATACAACTCTAATTTTTATAACGAAAAACATGACCAAACACCCACTAAATAATCCAAAGTTGGCTTTTCAAAGTGGACCAAATAAACAAGAGTGAACCCATGTAACAGCAAAGACATAATTTGCCTTAGCACATATGGAAGAAAACAAAATTAAAATGGGCCTTCAATCTTAGCAATTTGGCGGTAGATTTTGGCTCAAATTTTTGAAATTTACAAATTATTTCGAAGTATGTGTAGTGTTATTTGTATCCGGAGCTTATGAGGCTTGATTTTTTAGATGAGCTCTATGGGGTAGTGGTAAGATTTGTGTACATTTCTACCCTCTTCAGACCCTATTTATGGGATTCCACTGGGTATTTTGTTGTTGTTATTGTTATCTTCGGTTGCAATCTGATTTTCCAAAAATAGTCTCTCTATCTTTATGAGGTAGTAATAAGATCTACGTACATTCTCTATCCTCCCATACTTCATTTGTGGAATTTCACTGGATATATTGTTATTGTTATCTTCGATTGCAATCTGGTTTTCCAGAAGTAGTCTCTTTATCTCTATGAGGTAATAATAAAATCTACGTACATTCTCTATCCTCCTAGACTTCATTTGTGAGATCCCACTGAATATGTTGTTATTGTTATTTGTATCCCACATTAAGAGCAGAATAACAATCCTGAAATAACTAATCCCATCACAACTTCTCTTCAAACCAAACGACTCCTTTAATACTACTACTACGGCGACTCCTCAATTCCAAGCAAATTGAAATCAACTATATAAATCCTCACCAACCAAGTGATCCTATTAATACAAAAGGCAAGAGTATGAAAAAAGAGTGATAAAACACAAACATTCCAACATTTTCAAGAAACATGACAAAACTCATAGAATAATAAAACCTCATATAATTAAAGACAGATTTACATTCATGTGATAAATCCATCTAAAAAACACTTGCTAAACCACAACTAGCACAAGTTTTATCATACAACTAAGATATATCATCGAAAACCTTGAAATTTTGGTTTGAGAGATCCCGCGTTATAGAGTATGTAGCTTAGAGATGATATAATCCGAATATCACTGCAGTAACTACTGCTGGAACTATAGCCATCTTCAAAGCACTAGAAGGAAAAACGAAGAAGCTATTCTTCAGTCCAAAATTTCAGAAAAGCTGTGACACATGCCTTCAATAAAGCAAGGAGTGGATTTGTTTCACGTTCCCTGGATTTTGCTGAAGCGCCTTTCCATGTTTCGCTGGAGAAATTAGCAATCAAAAGGTAAATTAGTGGGAATCGTGTTGCAGGAACGATGACATTGTTGACACTAGAACTAGGAAAAAAGGCGAGGGGAACTGCTTTAAGTTCGTTGAAGAGAAGTTATCAGTTACTCACAGATGAATTCTGTCTAGTCGAGGATTACCGCCTCCTTTCTGGCGGCTGTTACTACCATGTTGAATGCTGGCTTTGCCTTTATCTTCAATCAACTCGTCCGCAGCTGGTTTCTTAGAAGTAACACCAATACTACTGCTACCAACAGTTTCATTAGGCATAGGGCTAGAAGCATCAACTGTCTGCAAAAGTTTGAACATTTTGAATATAGCGTGATAACATCATAAATGTGAGAGAAATTGAACATTTACACTAAATAGTCAAAAAGACGACCAGGGTCCAGATGCAGATAAGAGTAAGAACCGATTTGCATCTATCACTAAGTGGACCTTTCATAGTTACAGCAACAAATTATGCTTGTTAGCTAAAGTTAGCTGCAGATTACAAAATATGACAACCATAATACATGAAATTTTATCATTGCAATCATAGCAGAAAAATAAAAGTCTAATGCTATGTAGAAGGTTATGCAAAGCTGTAAATGGTATCGAAAAAGACATCCATTTGTTCATGAAAGTAAGCTTTGTATATACATGTGCTTAAGAACTAGCTTGCTTCTAGAGAATTTGTTCCAACACTGAATGGAATTTCTTTATCAAGGTCAAAAAAACCATAAGTTCAAGAATCTTAACCTTCTTAAAATCATAATAGTCGAGGCCATGATAGCATGAAGTGACTATACAGAAGGAAGCCACATAAATGGCCAATTTGGTATGTCTTCAACAGATAAATTGAAGTGAACTTTGGGAAAAGGTGAAGCTACCCATGTGAAGATAATATTGGGTTTTCAATCTACTATATATACTTCACACTAGTGTTGTCCCATTTCCGAAAAAAATAAAACACTACATGGAAAACAATAGTTACCCTTCGTGAGCATTAAGGGGTTAGATACACTTAAGTCTGTCACAAAGGCTCTAACAACGAACCTCCATTGCATCTACAAATTACATGTCCTCCTTATTTCTTCCATAGGCACTTTCAAATTTTTTTTTTTAATATTAAAACTTAATAATATAATATTAACAGTACTATATACCTACGAAATGTTGACAAAAATATATAAATCCCTCAGCACCAGCACATGTTACATAAGATAAAACTTAGCAAACTCCAGACTGTGATTGACTGGACTCTATTTCTCGTACATTTGTCATCTGTATACCCCAGCCCAATAACGAGTGCATTAAAGTTAAAGACAAGCACCAGAGGTGATAAACCTTCAATCAAAAGATCAATTGATAAATATGAAAGGAAAAAAGCAGGAACTTGAGATTCAACCTATGTGAAAACATTGCTAAAGTTTACTGCTAATAAACCTTACCTCACTTAAAGTTGATGAGGCCTTAACTCCTACATCAGTGGCAATGACCATTCTTTCTTCTGAGAAACTTGAAATTTCCAATGATGCCTCTTCAGCTTTCACCTCTGCTTTCTCGTTCAACAGTTCACTCGACTTCTCTGTTGTTGGATCAGCTATCATCACATCAACTGGCTCATTTACAAGTTGAGCAGCTTTTTCCGAAGAGGTTATCCTGTCATGTTCATGTTCTGTTTCTTCCAATGTTTTTGCTATACTAGTTGTTTCATTTAATCCTGAATCCAAGTCATCTATTTTCTTAGAAATGGGTCGCAGGGGAAACTTCTCCACCAGTAATTCTGACGTTGTAAGAGGTAATGCAGCTTTTGATGCATCTAGTTCATTCAATCCACCTTCAACATCTAGATTCTCTCCTACCACCAACTCTGTAGATATTGGTTCTCCATATGTTTCATCATTTTTTACAGTAGGACGACTAGCATCAACCCCACTGAGGAGACTCGGATTCAAACTCTCAGAGATGATCTCAGTAGAATCTAAAACTTGTGCATTGGTATTTTGATGCTTGAAAGAGAGGGTGTTGAGTAAGTCAGATTTACCAACGATTTCATTTTCTTCAGTTGTCTCTGAGTCACCAACCATTTCTTCATTGAGTATCTCATGGTCAACTCCATTAATCCCACTAGAATGCAAAACCTCATTCTTGTTTTTTCGATGATCAGATTCAGAATCAATTATGTATGATTCATCAGATTGTTTATTCCTCTCGGAAACGTCACTTGAGCTAGTTTGTAGTCCATCATCTGCAACCTTCATTTCATCTATATCAAGCTCTCTATTCACACCAAAATCAGCTTCTTCACTTTTACCCATGTAATGGCTGGGCGCGAAACTTGACAAAACATGGGTCTCACCATATAAAGATGAACTTTGGGGTTCAGTTGATATGGATCCCAGTGGATGTTCTTTTGCAAACATGATACTGTTCTGCTCTTCAGGAGATAACTTAGCTGGACCTAGAACTCTATTTTCCTGAATTATCTCACGAACTATTTCTCGTACTGTGTAGAAAGAGCCACCAACTTCCTTGTGTGTCAAATTAAGTGATGGGAAATTCCCATCATTTGACTTCTGATATCTGCAACCATTGAAGCCAAGTGCAAATAAGATATCATTCCATCAATCTAGCTGCTGGCAAGTAAAGATAGTGCTCCAAAAAAGATTGAAATTTTTACTTCTTTTCTTTGAAAATTTAAGATCATCGAAAATTTTACTTCTTAGCACCTTCTGAAGATGTTCACATAGGTAGAGATGATCTAAATAGCAATCTATGAGACAACAATCATAAACATTGAAACTATAGTCACATTTTATATCTTTACCGTGTACCTAGCTTATTTGTTTACAAACTCTCTAACTTTCTTCCTTGTGCTTATCGGAATATGCAGCAGCAGCAGCAGATAAAACCTGCGTGTATCTATCCCAACAGAGTATGATTATGCATCCACATCTAAAGATTTATACAAACCAGATGAAGGAAAGGAGGGAGGTTTCCATTTATGAAGTGCTTAATAAACAATCCAATAATTGTTAGTTTCAGGTGGTTAGGATTGTAGGAGGATAATGATCCCCTCTTTGTGGGGTTCTTGTAACTCAGGAATCACAGCGGACATGAGCTGAAGGAAAATTTACTAATTTTTCTACACCTCCACCTTCCCATCCACCCCCTTGATCTTCTCACCGTTCTTCATTGGGAAGGGTTTAAGAGGTTATTCTACTCATTTGACCATTTTTTCCCTGCAGCTCTATCATCGACACCCATTTTTGCGCCCGTGCCAAACCCCTAAAACCTCCTTTTTCCTATACCTTTCTAACTTCATTTTTCATTTCAGATTGTTTTATTTTGTCGGTTTTAGTCATGCAGAATTTGAGTATTTAACCATACATGAGTACTATGTATGCCTGATTTGCCAATCTATATCAACATATTTTCTTTTTATCTATTTAATAACGGTGGTGTCCGAGCCAGCTTTTGCTTACCTCGACTAATCTCACGGGATACATGTCACTTCTCACCAACAACACGTAACGAGTAACTTGTTCATCAAAGCTAGGTCAGATGGGAAGAAATCAAATATTTTTATAATACCCTTAAGAAGTATAAATTTCAAGAACCTGCTCTGAGAATTTGGGAAATATCACACACAGATACAGTTGATCGGTTAGCTAGACTGAAGCATCATAAGAATTTAAAAGAAGAATAGATTCAATAGTCAATACTACAAGAACTGATATACAAAGCAACACACATGATGTTCTAAACCGTAAACAATCAGTCGAAATCAACCAGACTTGGCAGAAAGTATCAGCATAGCTCGGTATAAGGAAGAAATGAATAATTCACTTACTTCTTTATAAAAGTTTCAACCATAGTCTTCCTCTCTTCTTTCGAACGCCTAATCCTAGTCTTCCGGCCACCAGATTCATTGTAAGTAGCAAGGGCAAATGTTTGCCCGACCCAACCACCCTTAATTGTGTGCATGTTTAGCTTTCAGCTACATGTAAAGCTGAAATGCCAAACAACAAAAAGGTCAAGCTTCAATATCAATTAATGAAATTCCAAAGCTGAATATACAAACGAGGGAATGGAAAGAAAAAGAAAATGAAGAATTTATTCCATCATATTACACACCATATACTTGAATTTTTCATTTATCTTGAGTTACACCTATCAAACAAGTTGATAAGGGTATGAAGTAATCTCTTTCAATCTAACAAAAACTCTAGGTGAATTAACAGATAGTTAAAACGGACACAAGATGGTGACGATACACTCTCTCCATCCACTTTACTAAAAATAGATGCTCACTTTTACTTGTTTAGTTATAAAATCAAGATATAATTCACCCTTATTATTAACTATAATCATTTCTCAATACATTTCCCAAAGCGTTGAATTTATTCCTCCCTCTGTCCCAATTAAATTTGTGAGGTAACGCAAACATATTAAGAAAAATATTAAAAGACAAAATTTACACCATACTTTCCACTATTGCCCTTTGTAAAATCATAAATATGTAGTGTAATTTATCACCTAGAAAATATAAAAGCTCAATAAATAAAAAGGCAAATATGGAAAAAGTTTCAAACATTCACCTTGAACTTCTAACAATTCAAATATTTTTGAGACGGAGGGAGTATATTCAAAGGATGATACAGTAAAATTGTCATTCTATATACAGCTCATTATAGGCGAAAGAGGGAATTTTCATTTGTGTTAATGCAATTCGAACGGGTCACTTTCTTGCAAATCCTCCAAAAATATACTAAAAACTTCAAAATTTTGGGGAAATGCACACTCTAATCCATGTACCATAGCATATAAACAGTTCAAACATACAAAACCCTTCAGTAAAAAATAAATAATTAGCCCCAAAATCCAGTTTTTTTATTCATTTCCAACAATAAACACTTCCAAAAACAGTCACTTATCAACAAGAACAGTCAAAACGCAACACCGTTAGAACTTGAATTTGAAAAACACTACTTCTTCGTCTTTGGAATTCTGATATACATGAAAACTAATCAAAATGAGACCCAAAAAGAAAAAAACATTGCCACAGTTCCACAAACAAAAGAATTTCAATTATATCTAAACAATTTTCAGATGTAAAAGATGGAGATAATAGGTTGTGTGTATACATACCTGGGTAATGGATGTTTCTGGAAGAAGATAAAAGTGAAAGGCAAATAGAGAGGGAAAAAAATGAGGGCTTTTGAGAGTGATAAACCCTACACAGTGAGGACTGAGACACTGGCATTTCATTTTCTTTTTTTTTTCTATTGGTTCATATACGGGAGCGGGCAGGCTCATATTTTTTTTATTTGAATTGATTAAAGTATTCTCCCGATTTATTTTTATTTGCATGTTATACTTAAAAAAAATTTCATTTTCAATTGTAACAACAATATATTCGGTGAAATCCCATAAAGTACCCCCTCCCTTTGATGTTATGTAGTATCATTTGATCGGAACGGTGTTTAAGGGGGCTAGTGTAAATAAAAGAGGACTATATTTGTTGTAAATAAATTAATTTATTGTATATATGTGAAATTATGCCCCTTTTTTTTAACTTGTGATCCAAAATCATTCATAAATATTTGTTTAATAAGTTGACACTTTTTTCTAAACGAACCAAAAAAAAAAGAGACACCAGATAAAATAAGACGGAGGGAGTGCTAACATGTTATAAATAGGACAACATACTAGTATCAAATAATTTTTGGTTGCAACACCTACATGCCCTACGGCTAACTTGATCTCGAACTTCATAACTTTTATCATCAAATTCAACAGCAGTAAACCAAGTGATATACTAGTGAATATATCAAGTCGTGAAGTCTCATTTGGAGGCGAATCCACGATTCAGTACCGATTCTTCTCCAAAGAATCGGTAATGAACATCCTGCCTGCAATAGCACAGTAAATCGAATTTTGCATTTGATCTATTGTATTAAAATGTATATACACAGTCGAAAGAATACAATTTCAGCAGAGGCTCAGCTCATTTCAAGTACTGCAGTAATGGAATCTCCACTAGAGAATGTGCCTCTTAGAAGCAGACGAGCCCCGTATAAGATGTTCATTATAAAAGCTTTCAAAAATGCTGGTGAGCCACAGAGAACCTATTCGCTCTTCCCAAGCGTAATGCACTCTCCCTCCATATGAATATATGTAGTTAGGTCACGCTAGTATGTCAGTTTCTGTGTGTTGATGCAGTTAGAAAGAATCAAACCACTTGTTTGTTGTTTGGTATCGTTCTCTTTCATCCACAAGCCCAGAGCAAAAATGAGCTTGGTTGCTGTGTTAGGAACCAAGTGGTGTTCACAAATGGTGTCAAAAATCTCTTCTAGCAAAGATGTGTTACCCTCCAAGTGACTTTTGCTTATATCCGCGTTTCATTCTGTCATGTAGTTTCTCTCTTGTCTTTCTCTTCTTGTCCATTTTTTGCCTGTATCTCTCTTCTCTCTCCCTTTCATGTATCCCTTGCCAAATTACTTCTCCCGTTAATGGCCACAACCACGTTTCATATGGATGGAAATTGTCATCAGCAGCTTCTGCCAAGTCTTCATCCATACTCTTCAACAATGTCATGTTGAAGTACTTTGCCCACATATATCCTTTTCGCTGCTCAATTGAATGCTGCTCTTCCAGCACACCTGAGTGAGGATTAACGTAAACCATCTGCCGTGCACTGTGATAGGCCCAGACATTTACCAACAGTTCCAAAACCCGACAGTAACAGTGCTGCTTCTGGTGGTCAGAAACAATCAAAACATGAGAACTTATCCTTCTAGCCTGCATTCATGTGAAGTTTGAACCAAACGTAAACTAGTACTAATGCAATTTATGTCTATAGGCTTACCTCCGAGGTTGAATTTGCCAGTATACAATGTGTCCTATTGCTTGAAGTCACATGCAAACTATCCAAAGCATCGACAAATATCCTGAAATTCAGACAATTTTGGTCAATTCATATTTTGAACTAGAATATCCAAATTTATGCAAGTAATATGACAACACAACATAAGTAGATACCTGGAAAACATAACAAACTCCATAAAAGAAGAGGTTGGCATAACCCAGCTATGTAGGGCTGACCATCTCCCACCATCTTCAGGCATGGGTGGGAGTGCTTCTATATGTGACGGTAAGCCATACATTATGCGAAATGCATCTTGGAAAGCATTCCTGAAAGAATGTTAAAGAATGAGAGTCAGCTGAGACAACTTATAAAGGACAATGTCCAGTTAAACATTACCAGTTTCGAAAAAGAAGAAAAAACAAGCTTCATTTAACAGCAAACTACACTCGCCCCTCTACACATAAGGCGACGATACCTATAAAGAAGAGTAGGGTGTAAAATTTCCAGTTTCCTGTTTAACTCTCTTCTTTTAACATTTACATTCTAGGACATGAATTTATAAATCTTCATTTCCAGCTTCTTGGACTTCAGAACATGAAATAGTTGAAATAGAATCAACTTAAATTTGGGATTTATTATTGTATCAATATAAGATAAACCTAAATAATTGTATCAATATAAGATAAACCTAAATAACGGATCATTCATCCATATTTCTATAAGAGGGATCTAGACTGTCAAAATCAATAAACCTATCCACCAAAACGATAAGAAAAAAAGCTGGAAGGAATGCATAGTTTTGAAATAAAACTATGTTCAGATCCCATGTACATGATGTAATATTTACCTACAGTTGCCTCCATTCAATATATCGCACATTGACCAGAAGGTAAGGGCATCATTGCTTCCGGTAAATCCACCATCCACATCCAAATGTGCCCAATAGTATATTACATCACCTTTAGCCTTTGCCAGTATTGTTTCTTCTAGGGCCAGTTCAGCATTTTTAGATAAGGAAACCTGATACATTAGTACCAAATCCTATATGAAACTTGCTCACAAGAGAAGTGTACATAGAAGCTTATGTGTGAATATGACGATGCCAAGTTTAACAATTACAAGAAGAACAAGTTCACGCATCAAGATTCATCAGAAACAACTAACATACTTCTCTTCCAGTAGCTCGCCATGACTGGAATCCAATCCAGGGTTGTTTATGAATATTATCTAAACGGTGTGCAATTGAAAACATGCCACCCATCTCACAGAGAATATTCCGGTAGTAGGTATCATTCAAGAGGGTAAGCCGCGCAACTGCATCAACATCACCTGACATCGATCTCCGTGCATTAGTTGACTGTAAGAGAACATACCAGAGTTAGAACCAAAGAAACGACAGAGGTAACACAATGAAGTAAATAAAATTTAAGAGGATGTACTGCATTAGCAAATATGTACAACATATAGCATTATATTCTTAAAAACTTAATTTCTGTACCAAAGGATGCCAAAAACCGAGAGGAAACCATATGAAACTGAAACATATGGAATAAGCCACAGGAACTCACTAGGCTCAATCCACGGTACAAAGAGCTACGATGCAGAAATGACCAAGCTCCAGTTCCATCATAAACCTCATAAATGCATATTGGCTTCCCAGTCCTTTCCAGCTCTCCTTCATCTCTTTCATTAGTTTCAAACCGAAGCCTTTCAGCTTTTCGAGCATTACGATATATATCATCCCACCTACCAATGCTTTTTTCCATTCTTTCCTCAATCTACATGTAGAGAAAATGTGCTCAATAGATCTTGCATCAAAGGGAATTCAAGAAAATAGAAACATCGACTAATAAAGATCTTTTTCTTTTCTTTTTTCCTTCTTGCTCTTTTCGTCTTTCAGTTATGGAATTGGATAGACAGGGAAAGACTGCTTGTCAGTAAAATTTATTCACATACCTCCTCCGTCTCAAGTCTATCTACTTCCTCAGAACGTTCCATTTTATTCAAGATGTCCCAGTCCAACTCACTTGGAAACTCTTCCTTTAAAGCCTCTGGATCATCTATTGATGCATTCATCAAAGGAACAAACCCTGTCATCTCTAGTTCAAGGTCGTAAACAACACTGGAATTTATTGGATCCACATCCTTAATTTGAAGATCTCCTATGTGCTTACGATCCTCCAGATCCTTTTGGAAATAAACCAACTACCACGTATCCTGCTTAAGCTGAGAGGTATCTCCAGGAAGTATCACATCAGATGGGAAAGTTATGACATTCTCCAGCAGCTTTGCATACCCTGTAATGCATTCCACTGCAAACATGTACTTGGAAAGCAGCCTCCCAGAAGATCCAATGGTGTGAGCAAATGTCGTGAGTTTT
>DF361587.1:51835-62288 GCA_000787875.1 Solanum virginianum
ATTCTGAAAATATAAAATCCGAACGAAAAACAGAGAAGAATATTGTATATACCGGCAAAGAGTAATCCGGAAATACAATAACATCAGCCCTACGAAAAGCAGCGCTCCAATGAGAAATAAGATGTTCCCAGCCCATGTTTTCATAGAGACGAAGGCGACTTGCTAGAGTATCTTGTTGAATTATCCATACAAGGGGCACAGAGCAAAAAGGCTCCTGCATAAGGCTGCATAAATGTAGAACTCACAAACCATAATATCTCAAACAAAATATAGAGGCAAAGGATTTTCTAAGTGTAAGATCTAGATTCATCTTTGTCATATGGTTTCCCTGTATAGCCAACATACACATGTCGAGAAGGACCGACAAGGATATGGTACTTTGTAGGCATCATTTAGGGTACATGAAGAATTGTAGCAATAAAAATTGAACATACTAGTGTTGACATCATCTAATAATAACATAAAAGTCAACTTGACAGTAGCATTGATTTATTATAACATCTTACAGCAGTGTTTTTCATTCAAATGTTATTGCAACATTAGGTTCAAGCATTTCCTTTATGTTGTACAAGTCAAGCATATGCACAAGTAATGCTTAAAACTCTCTCGCAAGAGAAATTCAGAATATAGGACAAGGATACTGTAAAGAAAAACTCATTGCCCAAATATTTCACATTAAAATAGCTTAAATTTTCAAAATAGCAGACTAACACACATCTTAGTTTGTTATTGGTAAATAATGCTCACATGATGTTCATTCTGAATCTCCTAGAATAATGAAAAGTAAGCTTCATCTAGAAGGCTAGTCGTACCTTGATATAGCATTTTTATCTTCAAGTGAATCAGCAATAACACCGTCAAAACTGCATAAATGAAAATGTAGAAACTAATATACACCAAGATAACTCAGAGTAACGATAGCGAAATAACAGAAATGGACTGTCATGAGGATCCAAGATGGCAGAGCATGCTTACATTGACCAATCAATGAGATCATATCTATCAGCAGTTAAAATCGATACTTTCCCTCCTATTTCTTCCCATATGGATCTCACAATGCCATCCTCCACAGCATATATCTGCAAAGAAGAGTTTAAAGTAGGATATGTTGCGCAAAACCATTATACACCACTATCAAACAAGGTGTAGTTCTTCTGTCGCAACTTAGATATGGTACCATATTTCACACTCATCATAGTTAAATCCCAGATTCAGATTGAGAACCAACGATTTATAGGCAAATTAAAATGTCATAATCAAATGTGTGATGCATTATCATTTAAAGGATATGAAATGGAAAAAAGAAAAGGTGTCATAATAAATATAATAAACATAACTTAAATAAGAAACTGCAGAGAACATAAGACATTGTAGTTCTATTAAAAACCTAATTCCACAACCTGTCAGATCAGTCCCCTCCCAGCTCCAAGTGAAGAACCCCCTTCAATATCCCGGAACCTAAGGTGTATTAATCTCAATGGGCCATGGTGACCCAGTTCTTAACCCAAATTACTTCTTTGCAACCAAATTTTTACTCAATCTCAAATAAAAAGTTTGTCATATATGAATCTCAAATAAGAATTTCAGGTGAAAAGAATCTGTATAGCTGAAATACCATCTTCATGGCAGAATTATCGTCTGAAATTTAGAAGAGTTGCAAGTTGCAACACAGATGTTTAAAGTTTTTATCTCTTAGGCAGTATGTATTTAGGATACAGCAAGCAGATATTAAAACTTGAAGTTACCAAAAGTTACCTTAATCGTATAGCCTAGTCCCCGTAAGTTCTTCACCACAGTAGATAGCATCAATGACAGTGGGTCCTTCCTCATGTTACCTAAGACCTTACACAGTCAAATTGAAGCACAGTTGAATTAGTGGAAGTTAAAGAGACCAATGCAACATGCAGTTAGATATAGAATAACAGCAGCCTAGATATAATATATTATGAAGACAACCAAATTACAAATGGAGACTTGACTCTCAAAACCAGTCTTTTCTCTATGCATTTTAAAATTAGCAATCGGAAAGGTATAATCCATGTAAAATAAAATCACTCACATCTGCTAAAACTGAATAACTGCAGAAACCAGGTAAAGATCACAGGTCATGAATAATGAGAAAGAGGGGATTGTATATATTATTAAATATGTCAAAATGTTTTGTATATATTATTAAATATGTCAAAATGTTGTGCTCATATTTTATTCTCACTCATTCAACAAATAAAAAGTCAAAGCATATCCCCCAAAATCAGACAAACACTAAAATTATAGTTTCAGAATTGTAAGAGCATTATCCTGCCACTATCACAATTTGCACAATGGTATGAAATTCTTAAGTTTAAATCAACTGCCATCATCTCACAAGCTTTAAAGCTCTAGTATAAACTGCACTTACATGCATCTAGATCGTACAGGTTCAACCAAAAAAAAGTTCTACGAGTAACCTAGTTGGTAACTAAATCATTTATTTGATGCGCATGACAACATTTTTTTTTTTTGGTTTCCATCCATTACATTTCTCACTACTAGAAATTACAAGTCAGAGGAAGAATGCCAAAATGCATTTTTGTAAGTAAACATGAATGTGACAGAACTCATATGCACTTGCCAAATAATTATTTGGCATATTCACATATATGAAACAAATTGATTTGTAAAATATATTCATAATTGAAAATTTTAACCTGTATCATCTAATTGCTCTCATATCGACATGCAAAACATATATACAAAAATATCAGGTCAAAATAAATCTGCTCAATCTCTATCATCCAATTACTCTCCTGCAGAAATACAATGAGCAGCGGAAGTTCTTTCAGCGTAATAAAAACACTGTATCAAAGAAGAGAACTCGAATCTTATCCAACAAGGTGAGCATGATCATCTAAGTATCAATTTCTGCATTGTGTTCCTAAATATTCACTTGGAATTATACCAAATAATCGCCCTCTCCTTAAATTTGAACTTGTTTTCTTCTACATCTTTATGACTATCATTATAACGGCTTCCTAAGATCTTCTATGGTGAATGCATATTACTAATAACATCACATTTGCAATTCGCATACTTAAACATGAACACAAGTATACAGAATTCTTACTAGTGCAATTCGAGGAGGCCGAACACCAATTCTAGGATGATTCCTAACCAAGTCCAAACCATTACCAAGCTGAAACCTCCGTGGTTGAACAAACTCCAATGAACTTCCTATCTTCAAATCATCCCTAACAGACCACCTCCAACGAGCTCTCTCATTCTGCCTAAACACAGACATGATTGAGCTCTGCAACACCATAGACGCTAATGCAAAAACAAACAAAACCATAAATATGCACAAATACAACCATTTCCCTCTTAAACAGAAGAAAATCAGCTGCCTACTATAAGATCGGCTATGGTGATGGTGATGATGAGATCGTGCCGCAGTCTTCCATTGCCGATCCGGTGAAGAACAAGACGGTAACTTCTCTGTCGATCTCTGTGAATTTCTCTTGAAACGAAAACGGTCACGGATCGAGTGGAATCCACCGCCGGGACTCATAGGATTGTTATCATTCTTATCCTTATTCTCGTCGCCGGAGCTACGGCCCATTGTCATCGTTACCTAATCGGAATTTGAGTGAATTGGTGAATTGATTCCTCCTTTTTGCATTGAAAAGAGTGTGATTTGAATCGGAAAAAATTGGCAAATGGCGGAGGAGAAGAGTAGACAAGTCTGTTTATATTTTTTTTGCTTTACACTGACTGTTCATTGTTTACTATATTATGAACACTCATTTTCTCATCCTTCAATTATTGAAAAATTTTATTTCACCCCTTCTAATTATTGATTATTCATATTTGATCTTTAATTACTTTAAATATGCTTTTTAAATCCTTTCATTTATAAATCGGCCAAAAAAACACTCATTTTTCGAGTTTTATACTTGAACTATCATCAAATGTCTATCGAAACATATTTCATAAACTATAAGTTATTTAAAATATCACCATTGTTCAAGTAAGATAACGAAATAACTGAAAGATCAAGTAAGAAATTCGAAAAGATCGAATACTTTAATCCTTCTGTTATATAAAATTTACTTCTTTCGTTTCAATTTATTTGTCAGTTTTTGACATGGTATGGAGTTTATAAATTTGAAAAAAAAAATTGAATCTTGAGATTTTAAACTAAAGATATGTGCAAAATATACTAAAATATTTGAAATTAAAGAATTGTCAAAAAAAATTTAAACGAATTAAAATGAAAAGTAAGACAAATAAATTAAAACAACGATAGTAATAGTGTAAACTTTCATCATTTAAATACTCCTATGTTACATTAAACTTATACTATTATTCAATACTAGAAGATATATTTTTAAAAAGAGTTCACATATTACTTATTTCTTATGTAAAAAGATTAAAAGCATACATTATAATTATTTAAAAATATACGCAGATCTATCATTACCTCATAAAAGGTAGAGGGGCTATTTTCGGAAAATCCTCATTTCAAAATCAAGCCTCATAAGCAAAATAAATTAGAAATGAAAAAAAGGGAAAAGAAAAACGACTAATAACGAAAAATAAATGATAGTATATAAATACAATAAATTTAATAAATATAAGATTGATAATGCCAACACATGATATAAGGACACGACTAATCCAACTACCTTACTATATCCCAAGGTCAAACATCAATCAACATATCCCTGTTAGCCTATTAATTTGCTACTCTAATTCGCAACTTTCACTTCTTTCTATCTAAGGTCATGTTATCGGTGAAAAATAATGTAAAACAAATGAGAGATTTATATAGTCATTACGTATAATATACGGTGAAAAATAATGTTAAACAAATGAGAGATTTATATAGTCATTACGTATAATATAAACTTAGTCTTTAGATTAAGACATTTTTTTCTATTTGACAATTAAGATTGATTAAATGGGAGTGTGACTGACAAGATAAATGAACAAAAATGCTAATATTCCATTATTTTACTTTTTTTTTCTGATTTTCTTATTTTTGTTTAATTTCGTGATTTAATTTAATAGTTAACGTGATGGGATGATTTGTGGGCTCTACGTGCTTTTCCGGCAGGAAAATAAAGGAACAAATATTATAAAATGGAGAAAGTAAAAAGTTGATGATTTATACAAATATTTTATCATAATTTTTATATTTATTGATGTTTAGTGGTAAATTTTAGAATAAGTAGTTAATATTAAAATTAAATATGAAAAAATATTTTTAAAATAGTGTATAAATTAATTTTAAAAATAAAAGATAAATATAATCATTTTTCTCTACTTTTATTGTGTACTTCAATAAATGAAAAGAGATTAATATGAGTAGTATTGAATTAAGATCAAAGAATAAATATAGATAATTTAATCAAATTTAATATTTTTAGTTAATGTTTTCTCAAGGGCATGCATAAGACAAACATGACAAATAAAATAAATTAAAATAGTAAATTCTAATCTTAATTTTTGATTAATTAAAATGACTATTGATTATTCCTTTGCATAAGATTAAAAAAAAAACATGTCATACTTAGAAGTTTTTAAAACTATATTATTGTCAATATGGACGCTCTTAACATAATACACTAGTAAAGTGGTAAAAAATTAGTGATTACAAATATATAATTTTGTTTCAAATAATTTGAAGAATTTATATTTGTTATTCATAGTAAAAATTTTGTAACATAATCTTTGTGAAAACCATGCAAAAAGTTTGTTATTTGTCTATATTGTACAACAAGTTTGGTAGAAAATTGCTTTCTGTTATTATTATTATTTTTTTGGTCACCATTATTGATGTGAAAAGAAAGTAATTATGGCATTGATTATTGAAACAAAAAAAGAAAAGATTTCACCATCAATAATGTTATAATAGAAAATCATCACATGGAAATAGGGTCTCTAGTTTGTTTGTAGAGTTTTTTTTTTTTTTTTTTTTTTTAATTATTGGATGAATAAAAGGAGTATATTTTACTTCTCCCAAGAGTTAAAGAGTGGTTTAAAAAGATTGTCGACTTGACCAAAAATTATGGTAGAGGATACTAGTACTCGTCTATCCTTAACTAGATCAGTCTCGAATTTGAGCAATAGAACGAAGTTATCTTAATTAAAAAGTGTATAAAACTTTTTCACACGCGAATCCAGATGAATGAATAGAAATAAAAAAGATAAGAAAGAAGATAGAGCATGTTATTATTTCACTACAACATATAACTAGTGTTCATTCCACGTAAATGTATCTTATAATAACTCTTATATATACTACAAATCTAAGTTTCGCGGACTCTTCACCTTCAATGTCACACTCGTGTCAGATTCTCCGAAAATACACTACTTTTGGTGAATCCGACATGCACCCCTTGACACTTTTGAAGAGTCCGAGCAACATAGCTACTAATAGGGCGAAAGGGCGAGCCTGGTGCACTAAGCTCCCGCTATGCGCAGGGTTCGGGGAAGGGCCCGACCACAAGAGTCTATAGTACACAGCCTTACCTTGCATTTCTGCCAGAGGCTGTTTCCAAGGCTTGAACACATGGCAGCAACTCTACCAGTTGCTCCAAGGCTCCCCTTCAACATAGCTACTAATAGCTACATCTTAATTACAAGTGCTTTAGTTATAGCAGATTATTGGCTTTGTTCACAATTATAAAGTGTATAGTAAGTAACAAGTATGTTGTGCATCCATTTCCTTCATTCTACATCTGCATAAGCTTCGAGAAATTGTCCGATTATAAGCCTTTCGTCTGAAGTTAGATCAGGGTCATCACCGGTGAGCCTCTTCCGTATTGCTGCACTGGTGATGTTGTCTGGATTTTCGTCAAGAACCTGTTGGCACGTCCAAGTTGAACGTTAGAGGTAATAGATGATATCCGTGAAGCCAAAGAATCGCAACTCTAGATAGTAAAAATTAGATATAAAGGCTAAACGCTCTCATCATTGCAGCATATGTATATGGCGATGAGTTGTGATTTGAGCTCTGGTAAGTGATTCGCGTTTATGTCTTGTTCCTCGGAAAGAAGGAACAGTGAAATAAGAAGTTCAAAATAATGAAGGCATAACCAGGATAAAACAGGAGGACGAAGGCATAGAACATCTCTCTCCAAACAACGAAAAGACAGTTCCTTACCTCGACATAGTTGTTGACATGTCCATCTTTATTGGGAGAAGTGATCGGCTCCAACTCGTTGCATATCCATTCACCGTCAACAATGTACTTGTATTCATATTTTCCTTCCTGTAAACGGAGACTGCATTAGGATTGACTATTTGTTATATGTTGGCCTTTAACCTACATTTCTGCAAGAGGTTGTTTCCACTGTTTGATCCCGTGACCTCTTGGTCACAAGGCAGCAACTTTACTAGTTTCTACAATTTCGGTCATTGAAAGAAAAAGGAAAAAAACACTGTGAGCCTAAAACAACATACTTACAGGCAAATCCCTCTCGAGAGTCCATACACCTCGCTCTTCGTCAAACTTTAAGGGTATTCTCTGGAAAACATTATAAGAGTTCTTAATGAGCTCTAATAAGCATGAAATAGAGCAGAGTTGCATCAAAGTGAGAAGAATATTTCATGAACCATCTTTAAGAACATGCAAAAGGCAATGAAACGCTACGATATGGGCAATTGACAGTCGAAATTTCAACATGATGAACGTCCGTATTCTATGGTCAGATGAGAAATCGTAAAACATTCTGAAGACAGTAACTAATACTACTTGTGAAGCTCGGTTAGTACCTGGCCCCAGCCAATATCAAGTCCAGATATTTCCACTGTAGTACAAACATCACCATGCCATGTCAATGTGACAGGCATTGTTTTAAGGCCTGTAAGCTTTAAACAGGAAGATACTCGGTCATGAACTGAAAAGCATATACGAGAATAACCACGTATCATAATTAGAAAGCAGAATGTGAAATGAAAAATAAATGTAAAGGTAGCTGGGGAACGACAGTTTGCAGAGGTCATATCTAGCTAAAACAACGACGAGAAGTGGTTACTGTTAAATATGGAAAAGAAACTCCATGACATATGAAATTGGTCAACATTTCTGTATGGAGCCAAATAGACAAATCCAAAATCAGGAAGTCGGAGAAAAATGGAATCCCTCTCAGGTTTACAAGTACACAAGGTATCCTTGTAGAGACACAGTAGTTCATGAAATCGGTTTTTATTTTTAGAAAATTGATCCTTCGACAAAATATGCTGTCATCAGATATAAGTAGTACTACTGATCCTAACTAACAAATCAAATTTAGAATTCGATTAATCAAATGATAAAAGTGCAATATATATTACCATGTATCCTACACCAACACCAAAAGCCACAGGTAACTATAGGAATGAATAAATTGTTAAAACGATTAAACGACAATAGAACTCACAATGTCTGCCGTGGCACTTTTGATGGCATCTAGTTTCGGAAAGCAGGAGCGTTTGCTCTGCAAAAAGATAGCAAAAGACATGGTCAAGATACGCAAAATCCAGTTCCCGTTGATCTTCCTCGAGGACGATATAGCAAGCCAGGCAGCAACCATAATATTTTCGGAAAGTGAAACTACGTAACCAACATAACTGGGAAAAATTACCATGAGTAAATCGAAAGCTTCACTAAGCTTATAGCCTTGAGCCCAAAACATATATGTCAACTGCAATTCAAAGTTCAAAAGCGAATGTAAGTTCAATCGCAATGTAACTTAAATAAACAAAATGAAATATTTCGAACTATTCATGATTGCGTATTCTTGCCATTCACAGGAATCGCTCCTCGGTGTTTGTTGATAGAAGTGTTATATAATAGTCACCAAAAACAAGGGCTATGCGACAGTTATATATCAACCTACTTCTATTCAACAACAAAATTTCGCCGTGAAGCCAAATTTCGGATCTTCCCAGAAGCCAGACAAATAAGTACTTTAATGCAATCGCATCCGTCAGGCGACATAAACAAACTCATCAAAGCACATACCGCAACTGCGGGAGCTCTGCCAAGTCCAGCTGTGCAGTGGATGTAAGTCACACCCCCATTTCTTTTGATGGCGTTGTTCAGTACGCTTATTACAGCTGGAAGCCGCAACCTCAAATCAAATGCATCAAAATCCCTGCATCATCAACACATCAAGCATCAACGAAGAACCTCTTTTCTAACGTCAGCAAGTGAGGTAGTGTACCATTAGCAAATATTCTTGAAATGGAAATAACTTCTTCATCTTTTGGTATATTACAGCTCGGAATCAAATTCAAAATCCTTTTCAATCCTTCTTCGTATGTGTTTATGATAAAATGCGAAAACAAAATACTCACCCGGTATATAATATTATGTTGTAAGTCTAGCTGACTTTTTTAAATCTTAAACTAACCTTATCTCGCCTCGCAAGTGTTCAATATCACCACATTTGTTGGCATATTCACGAATTGCCTCGATATCAACCCCAAAATATCTGGAGAACACTAATTAAGGACTTACAAAGAATATCTTAGATTCAGGGAGAAATAGATTTGTAGATCCGACATGAAATAAATAATCATGACATATTTCATGGATACTCGAGATCTGGATTTTGTTGCAAGCAAAAAATAGTCTTTACTCCAATGCTCCGAAGCTTGTCCACATCCTCAGGAGTCTGTCATTTTGTCGGAGTCAAATAAAGAAGTACAACAACAACAGCAACAACAACATACCCAATGGAATCCCGCAAGTGGGGTCTGTGGAGGGTAAAATGTACGCAGATCTTACCACTACCTCATAGAGATAGAGAGGCTGTTTCCGGAAGAACCTTAGCTCAAAAATATCAGGCCCCAAAAGTGGGAGAGAGTCAAATAAAGAAGTGAAAAGGAGAATATGTTTAAAGAAAAGGAATTACTCATTACCTGTAGACAAGACCCAACAATCAAATCTGGACGGATGAAGTTATAGTTCATTCCTAACTCATGCTTATAGGTTAAAACTGCATTAAGAAAGTCCGCGACGTCATGAGTGGAACACATATTAGTTAGTTAATAGGACCGTGCAAACATTTCTTGATTAGTTACTGACTAAAAGTGCGTTCATTAAGTTATATAATCCGAGAATCACGCTAATACAAATGAATCATTTCTACATAGAGCTAACTTGGATTTGTGGTTTTCAAAGGCAAGGATGTTCTTCAACAAAGGGGAAGGCAAGAAGGAGAAACAAAGACGAGTAAATAGTAGAAAACGGTAACACATAACTTAACCTATTAGCTAGCATGTAATGTAGTTACGTAAAATTGCAAGGGAGTAATAAGTTTTCTTTGATAAGTTAACAACAACAAAATAACAACAACATACCCAGTAAAATCCCACAAATGGGGTCCGGGAAGGGTAAGATTTACGCAGACCTTACCACTACCTCATAGAGATAGAGAGGTTGTTTTCGAAAGACCCTTAGTTCAAAAATATCAGGCCCCAAATG
>DF361587.1:62372-73892 GCA_000787875.1 Solanum virginianum
TGCGTTCAGATCGAAAAAGTATGCACCAGAAAACTCCTCAAAGTAAAAGAACATAAAGTTCACAGAACTAAAAAAAATGCGTCGGAAGATGACTAACCAGCTCCCATAGCTGCCGTCATGTCGTGACTGTATGTATCAGATTTTGCCTCATCCTTCTCTGTACTAGATTCAGCACCAGATACTACCTAGAAATAGAAAAAGTAAATGAATGCCAATTTATATTTTTTGAAAACTACACGAAAAGTACTACAAGTCAATAAAGCTAATGACCGAAAATATTTACAAGACAAAAAGTAGATACCAATGAATGATTCATCAATCGTTATTTCAAATATTACCTGTGCCACAACACTTAGATTCTGAACAGCAAACTTTGACATCCCCTGCAAACAAAACGCAATGACCATGATACTACAACAACAACAATATACCCAGTGTAATCCCACAAGTCGGATAAAATGTCCGCAAACCTTACCTCTACCTTTGTGGGGTAGAGATGTTGTTTCCGTATGTTAAGGTTCAATATTGATCACAACCAATAGAAAGTACAAATTACTACTCCTACAAGTAAAATACTAAAGAGATCACCATAAGAAATAGCTCTCCTTTAGCATCGAAGGGTGTTTACTAGTGGTCAATGAAATGGTTTAAGAACTATGAGGTCTTCTATTCAAATCTCAGTGAAGGCAAACACACTACCTCTTTAACAACTCATCTTAAGATAAGAAGTCCCACAACGACAAAACACAGGACAGATGTTAGGTATATAAGTAAACAAGCCTTACCTACTAGTGACACGTTTTAAAGCCGCGCGGGCCTAAGCCCAAAACGAACAATATCATTAGCGGGTGGATCATCACTCCTGGTGAGATGGGACAAACCTCAGTGCTGAATCAAAGTTCAACTCTCTCAGCTTACACGCACCTCGACTAATTCCATAAGGTACCTACTACCTCTCACGAGTACAAGTACCAAGTAACTCTATCTAATCTTCAAAAAAGTACTAATTTGATTTGGTATATCCAATTTCTACCAAATGGGAATATACCCCCTATATAATTTTTCTTCCAACATCACTAAACTAATATAGAAATCAAATCAACATTCCAATCAAATCTAATTATCAATAAATAACACAATACCCATAAGCAAAAAATGATCATTACCAGTGAAACAATAGTAGAATAAGGCTTTCTTGAATTGCTTGTAAAGCTTCTAAGTGGTAAACTGGAGGATCTGAGAACCAAATATTAAAGAAAAAAATTAATTAATCCAACAAAAAAAATTAAACTTTAATAGAGTAAATTCCAAAAAAAAAAAGAGAAAGAAAAAAAGGCACCCTGGTCTACTAAAAGCATCCATCCCAACTGTCTATTGTACATAATTTTATTATTTTATCGTGTATTTTTGCACGGGACTATTTAAATTCAAATTAAATAAGAAAAGAATATATACCTGGGAAGATTCTGAAGGCAATTCATTGGGAAAATGATTGGATTTGTAGGAGAGTGAAGAAGAATTTGAATCTGATATGAACAAATTTTTTATCTTTTTTTTTTTTATCAGTTTAGTTGTATTACTTTATGTACAGTTGTCTCTGATATTTTATTTTTCCTTCATTTTGTTGGCGTTTTATTTAAAAGATATCTTTTTTATATAACTAACTTCCAAATGAAACATTAAAAGGCACCCTTTTCAAGATTCTCTATAGTACCCTTTAGATTTTTTTAATGGTTTTCTGGGGTACGTACATTTCTTCTCTTTTTTTTTTCAACAAAAGAAGAATATATTTTTTTGATTTTCCGCTCGATATTCAGAATTTATGTTGGAGCATCGATTAATTCGAATCACACATTGTAAGGTTTATTTGGAGGAGGCCTCTCAATAGTATTTTCTCCATATCTAGGGTTCGAGTTGTAGGATTCAAATTCGATACGTTTGATTAAGGGTAAAATAGTCCTACCAGTTACTTCAAACCATATCGGTAAAAGAAGAAGATTGTTACAATTAAATGTTTATTTTTTAATATTTTTTATTTATATTTCTTCTATATTTATTATATGGTATGAGTAAAAAAAAATTTTTTGATCTCAAAATACTAGTGATATTAAAGACAAATTAAATAAATTTTAATTAGATTTTGATATGTATTTTTGTTATTATATTAATATAAGAAGAAGCGTAGTTGTAATACTTTTTGTATTATTTTTTTAAATATTTAAATTATAACTTTAAAATTTTGTTGAAATAGAATTTAAGTTAGCTTTGAAGATAATTAAATTGAATATTAAGAAACAAAATGTAAGATATTGCTCCAACATATTCTATATTGCTCCACAAGTGAAATTTAAAGACATAGATTTAAAGAAACTTTATCTCTATCTTGAGAGATAAAGAAACTGCTTCTTAGAGACACTCGACTGAAAAAAGTACTTTCTATAGATTGTAAATAAAAATCATCTATTTTTTTCAATTTAGTCATTCAATTCCTCAATTGAAATCAGTAAATCTTGAAAACCCGAATGATCATATCAAAAAAATAAAATACACAACTTTCCTTAGAAATCAATACATAAACATGCCCAAATTCTTTGCAAATCTTGATGGAGTTCTTGATCATCTAAAAGTCTTTGATGAACTTGTTGACTTTGCTCAATAAGTCCTACTACTCTTGAATTAATCACACACAAATCTTTTCCAATTTCTGAAATATATTTTTCTTTTTCTTCTAATAAATCTTTTTGCAATTTCACAAATTGATTTTTTATTTTCCCAACTTCTTCACACCAATTTTTAACTTCTCTTTTTCTTTTTCTTTTCCTTTTTTCTGCTTCTTTCACTTGTACCTCAATGCCATTTAATACTTTCATATTGCTTTCAAGGCTTTGGAGATTGTACTCAAAGCTTTCTTGGTTGTTCCTTATGAAAGAATCTACCATATCAACCTCCATATCCATTTTGTTCCAAAATTATTCTAAGATTAAAAAGAAGAATTTAGATAATCATGTTTAGAGTATGTAATAAAAAAACGAAATCACTAGTACTACACCTTTGATATCCAAATAACAACACAACAAATTCAAGATAATCGTACAAGTAGAGTTTGATAACCATACCAGTAGAGTCTGATAGTAAAGCTAGACAAACCTTATTGAGAGCAAATGAACAACGAAGAAAAGACAGAAATAACAACAAGATAATATGATACAAAAACCTTTGATATCCAAATGTTAAAAGTCAAATATTGAACCATCAACACTTGATGGCAAGAGAAGCATATAGCTATGCCTTTTTTTAATATATAGACATTAGACAAGATGGGTTTGAAAATTCAAACATAGAAATTATAATATAAGAAGAAAGAAAAAGTCTTTTTTTTTTGTAGAGTAGATATATATCATGTAGTGACAATTTGATTAAAATAGAAAGGGTAGAACTTTGGAAGCAACCTTGAAAATTCCTTCCAAGTGTAATTGTAATTTATTTCAATGGTCAATGGGTAAATCTAGATTAAGGACATGAAGATATGGTATTTTCTATAAGTAATTTAAAAAAAAACAACCTACATAAACTTTCTTATTGTATTAGATTCCTTAATATCTTGTGTTTCAAATTAACATATTCTACATGATTTATTATCATCATTTATTCTTTGTTTTTCGATCCTGTTCGATATCTATAGTGAAATTGTATTAATTCAGATTCGCATCAAATGATGTTCATTTCAGAATAACGCTTTCTATCAAACAATTTTGTCCACTTCACCACGTTGATACTATCATTTGTCTCGTAAGATTCAATTTCCTAGTTTTTTTTTTAATATTGCCATTAATTAATTGATTTCACCATCATTTGTCCACCACTTCATCTCCACATTTCTTTATTTGTTAGTATATATTTTTTCTTCAAGTAGGCATAAATTATTGTTGGTAAATTATATATATATGTTCTTATCGTAAGCTTTCATAATCCTAATTTGCCTATTAAACCAAACTTCATGGGATAAATTAACTTGCTTAGCAATTTTTTTTCCTAATGGTTTTTCATATTTTTGCAGGTTATGCAAGATTTAACTAGATATGTTTTTAACAAAAAAAAAAAAGGCATTATAAATATATATTTAGTACTCCACCCCCACAACCTAAGAAAGAAGTGTCAAATTTACCATGAAACTATTTTCTAAAAATGGACATAACCCTATTTGTTTATGTTTAATGGATCAACCGCCCAAACTATTTAGTCGCTTACTTCACTTTTTTCCTTTTTATTTTGCTATTCTGCTGGTATATTATTACCATATTAACATCATTAGAGGCTGAATTTAATTCTTTATGATGCTCTATCAGTGTATTGATATCTATCGATATCATATAGGATTGGACAATTTCTTTTAAGAAATAAATAGAAAATGATTAAGAGAAAATCATTTAAGTCACAATCCTATTTATTAAACTCTAAACTCTGATGGTATCAAGTAGCAATTGAGCAATCTTTTCCCTAAAGAACTGTCATTTCCTTTTTTATGCCATCAAAGTATATATACTCTGATGATTAAGGAATATATATATGTTTCGGAGCTATAAAAGGAGTATCATTGAATGGGCCAAAACTATACGTTCCTGGTAGGGATGACAATGGGGCGGGTTAATCTTAACCCACAAATTTTTTAAATCGTCCCGCCCCACCCCGCCACGTTTAAATTTTAAAGTTCTTTCATTTTTTAATTGAACTTAATTTTTTTCCACTTATTAACGTCTCAACAACTAATTAACTATTTTTAGTTGACATTTTAACAATTATTTCTTAATCGTTAATTAAAAGTTTCTAATTAATATTTTAACAACTAATAATTTACCGAACATATCTAGTTTAAATTTTAGAAAAAAATAAAATTAAAGTCAATGTTTAATATAAAAAGTTTATATCTTTGATTTTTACTATTTAGAAAAATTTAATTTCTTCGAATTTTAATTTGGCTTTTTAAACTCGCAACCCGCCCCACCTCGCATTAGTTTAAAAAATACCTACTTCAACCCACCCCACCCCACCCTGTATAGCTCTAAACCTGCCCCGCCACATTGCGTTCCCGGAGGATTTCAAAGTGCTTATCTAAACCAAGAGAGCTTAAGAAAGATAGAAGAGCCAGTTGTAATAAAATTTGCAAAACAACTCCCGATCACAAGCATGAAAACTATCCCATGAAACTACAACAAACATTCTAATGGTATCAACCCGTAATTGAGTAGTCTTTCATGAAGCTCCTTAATGCCATTAGAGTTTATATACTCTTGTAGTATCAAGAAGCAACTGAAGTGAGATCTTCACTGAAGCACTGCTCCTTTTTGATACATCAGAGTGTGTATATTTTGATGGTATCAAACAGTTCCATTGAAGCATTACCTTTTCCCTCTTGATAACATCAGAGTATACATATACTCTAATGGCATCAAACATGCGAGAATAGTTAAAAATAAGGGGATAACCACTTATAAGTAGTTTTTCTTTTGAGGGGTACAAGTGTCATTTTCACAAATTTTAGCCACCAATTAATAGGAGTAACCTGCATTCTTTTACCTTTTGGTCATGAAAAAATCATTGAAACAGCAAGTTGAGGCAGAAAACCAAAGATGATCCCATCAAATTCATTTTTGATTATCTTGCTTTCATTCTGTGAAGCATCAGATCTTAGCACATCGTATCGTTTCAATCCCGAGACAACAAATATAAGTTGTCTCAGGATTGACAACTGAGTGCTCATTGTATATGAGCGCGAATGAAAGAAATCAGCATTCTAAACCGTTTCTGTTGAAGAATGTAATGAGAATTTACACTTTGGAGTCTACTTCAGGCACAGTCTCCGTCTTTTCTCCATCTGGAGCTTCATTTTGTTCTGTAGCAGTTCCTTCTTCAGACTGCATTTGGTTTGGAGAAGGTGGCAACAGCTGCACTATAGTTTCCACAAACTCTTCCATTTTTTCTGCAGCTTCCCCAAAACGGGTGTCATATTCCTCTATTATCTGGTATGCGTCAAGAAGAAACAAATATATATATCAGATCCTCGAGTAAAATCAACACAACACGTTAATGATACTATTGGTTCGAAATGTATGCAAGAGTTCTATTTAAGTAGTATAATAGAAAGAGGCATTCATTAAGTTAACCAGAATGAATTCAACATACTAATAGAAAGCTCCTCGACAAGGGAGTTACCCAAATGCAACACATCAATCCCATGCACTCAATTGTAGATTTTTCCATCAGAGCTCTTTGGGTTTACCATTATTATTTGCTCAAATTAGATGAGTGAACGGAGGAGGTAAACGATATTTTATTTCCTACTTTCCATCCATTGGGGAAAGGTCATTTCTCTATATTGCCCATTGCTTACGAGCATCAAGGATCCATGTGGTGCAACAATAAAACTACAGTTCACAGATATCTAACAAGTTATGAAGCTGAAAGTTTAAATAGTCAATATAACAAGAACCTCATCTTTTCGAAATTACCGGATAAAGTTCAACAGGTGAAGATGGCCTGATATTGATGATGTTAAGGATCTCAGCTTTCGCGAGGTTGATAGTTTTACATTTTTCCAAAAATTCACCAACGACTTGCCTTGTCTGATTGCAAGCAGCATAAACCTAGAAGATCAGAAACATCAGATATTGCCAGGCACAACGAAATACTCTCAAACAAGAAGTTTGATATTGTAACTTCCAACCTTGAACTCTGATGGCGCAATGGGAACTATGACCCGCGTAGGATCCCTTCCTGCACCTCGCGAGCGTAGAAAATCAAGCACCTCAAAATTTGTGAGAGCACCTGCATTTGCTTCGAGGCTGCAAAAAATAAATAACAAAGGCCATGTACTTAGTAGCTCAATGAAGCAATCGGCTTCAATCAGAAACAAAGACATAAGAAGTTCGTACATCTTCATCACCAGAAACCAGGACACCGTGTTCAAAATACTCTCCTTCAATCACTCGCATGAAAATAAGCAGCAGCAGGAAACCAAGTAAACAAGCAGCAAGAATCCAGAAACTACCCTGAAGTGAAAATATCCGTCAAGATATGATTTTTATGCAACAACAATTCATTCCAGAAAGAATCTTTAAAGAAAGTTAGAAAATTAAAGAGTCTTCAAAAAAAAAATGTTTGTCACCTAAAGTTATAATCTGTTTAGGACTTAATATACATTAGAGAAGCTAGTTGCTATTATTGTTTTGGCTGTATGTCCTTTAATCTACTTCTATCCCCGACTTCGACACGGTATTTGGACCAATGTACCAAGCTGCTGGAGTGTAATAAAGAAGTGAAATCTGAAATGGCCATCACCAAGCTGTGAGCTTTTGTTCTTATCAAGTTGTGATTTGAAGTGAGAACTTGAAATTTTGAGTTTTTGAGTGTGATTTTCGATTTTTTGACACGCATTATACTTGGAAAAACACTTGAACTTTTGTGAGTGACAGTGAAAAAGAGTAAGAAGTTCGAGTCTAGCTATAACTTTAGTTCTAGATAAATTAAGCAGTTAAAGATTGAATTAGCTCAAACACACCCTTCCTTCTATCTCAAAGTACAACTTTCATCCAAGGATGTGACCTAGTCGAAAATGTGAGTTCCAAACCAATGAGGTACAATGACAGAGCCAGCATTTTTGTCAAGGGTGTTCATACTTTTAGAAAATATGGATGGGTGATTTTTGTATCAACGGTGTTCAACAATTGATATATATTAAAATATCTAATTTAACCTATATATTCGAAAAAAATTCCTACGAAGGGTGCTCATCTTACCACCCTTGGCCGAATATAGCTCTGAACAAATTCCACCAAAGACAAAAACATAAGGTTATTACTATCAACATTTCCAAGCCTTTTGTAGACAAATCATCCCGTAGAGATTACATGTATCATGTGGAATTAGTCAAGGTGCACACAAATTAACACATACACCACTGTTATTAAAAGAAAGAGTTCCAAACCATGCATTACTTCCCATGTTTCCAAGCCTTGGCTGTCAGATTACCTGGTAAAGGTGGTTCAAAAGTGTCAACGGGTGCGTGTAGGATTCGCTAAAAATAGTGTATTTTTGGAGATTACAACACAGGTGCGGTCCCAGCAAGTTAGGGTGGAATTAGTCGAGATGCACACAAGTTAATCTAGACACCCCCTTTAACAAAAAAGAAAAGTACAACCTAAAATCCAAGAAAAATAAGCAGTAGCAAGAGGAAACCAAGTAAACCAGTAACAAGAATTCAGAAAACTCCCCCTGGTGTGAACAATATCCATCAAGATTTGATTTTTATGCAGAAGATTCATTCACACTCGTCTATTTGGAGATTTAAAGTGTAAAAATAAGCAAATTGATGGAGAAAGAACTTACCTTTATCACTGATGATTATCGAGATGGAGGAAAGAGGTACAAATAATGGCAGAGAAAGAAGAAAAGAAAATTAGGGCTTTTAGTTAGGGTATTATTGGAATTAGAAAATTTTTTATGCGCCATACAAAACCTTAACACTTTGTTTGGATTGTATTAATTAATAGGATAAATTGTATTATTCTCTGTTGTTATATAATATTACATATAAAAAAAATTAGGCACGATACCCAATTTGGCACAATACCCAATTTGGTCATCCAACTTGACACCAACTTATAAGTTAGAACCTAAACTTTGGCAGTGCACAAATAGGCACTCCAACTTGGCAAATCCTTAACAAGTAAACACTAACCAGTGACATGGCACTGCGCGTGATGGACACGTTAATTAGGCGCGTGTGTAGTTTTTTTGACGTTTTAAGCTTTAAAAAGGGATTTTTTTTACCCTTTTACCCCTACTACATGTCTATATGTATATCCTTCACTTTGACGTTTTAAGCTTTAAAAAAGGGTTTCTTTTTACCCTTTTCCCCCTCCTCCATGTCTATATATATATCCTTCACTTTTTTTAAATTAATATACAATTTCTTCTTCTTCTTTTTATTAAAAATACACAAGCATTTGCATCTCCATTTTGTTACACATTTTTTTTTAACCTTTTTTTAATAAATAATGAATTCAAAATTTTTTTCATTGTGAAAAAAAAATTATAATGAAGATTTCTTGGTCCGCAAATAATTCAAGTCGTTGATTTCTTGGATGTGAAGGTCGAGTATGATATGATAATTTTTTTTTAAAAAAATTAATATTCAAGATTCAAATTTTATGGTTATTTTGTTGTTTGGTGTAAATTTTTTAGGTGATGCGAAATGAATTATGCTAAACATGCTAGAATTGCGATTTCGCGAGTTCATTGTGATACTATGTTGAATTTATAGAGTTCTTTATATAGTAATTGTTGGTATGTTAATTTTCAGAATTATTTTGTTTATTAAATTTTTTTTGATTGTTATGTAATTTTAATACATACAAGAGGAAATGTAAAAAGTTTATAACATTAAAGTAGAGAAAATGCCATAAATAGTCCCTCATCTATTAGAGTAGGTCTAAAATGGTCCCTTAACTATACATTTACCGGTTTTAGTCCTTGAGCTATCCAAAAACTTATCAAATTTAGTCCCTTAACTATACACTTACCGATTTTAGTCCTTGAAATATCCAAAAACTTATCAAATTTAGTCCCTTAACTATAAACTTACCGATTTTAGTTCTTGAACTATCCAAAAACTTATCAAATTTAGTCTCCATGTACTTTTATACAAACAACATACGGAATCTATACGCTTCCGTTCCGTTAAGCAATTCCATATAGTTAAGGAACTAAATTTGATAAGTTTTTGGATAGTTCAAGGACTAAAACAGGTAAGTATATAGTTAAGGAACTAAATTTGATAAGTTTTTAGATAATTCAAGAACTAAAACCGGTAAGTGTATAGTTAAGGGACTAAATTTGATAAGTTTTTGGATAGTTCAAGGACTAAAACAGGTAAGTATATAGTTAAGGAACTAAATTTGATAAGTTTTTAGATAATTCAAGAACTAAAACCGGTAAGTGTATAGTTAAGGGACTAAATTTGATAAGTTTTTGGATAGTTCAAGGACTAAAACCGATAAGTGTATAGTTAAAGAACCATTTTAGACCTACTCTAATAGATGAGGGACTATTTATGACATTTTCTCCATTAAAGTAAGACACTTCCAAGTAATTGTGCAAGCAATTAAACAAGTGGATTAAAGTTGTTTATAATATTAAAGTAATTGTGCAACCAATTAAAAATACAAAAGTTGTTTATCAATATCATTATTTTTTGTCTTGTTTTTCACCATGAAAACACATAATCAAAACTATTACAATGTTATGGATTTTGATTTACAATTTTTTTTGCTGCGATATTAGTTGAAGTTGGTCTCCAGTCATAGCATTCTTTACTTTCCATTTCATGCCAGGTGGTTTGAATCCAAGATCAACGTTTGTTTGTAATGCATCCTTTGATGATCGATCTGAGATCACTCTTTCACTTACTCTTCCGGGCTGCATTATAAGTTTATATAATTTAAGAAGATAGATAAATAAAGATATAAAAGAATCATAATAAAAGTGTAATCACATTGTGTTTCTGTGACTACACCAAATCAAGATAAAAATGTATGGAGTAATAGTGGGCACTTCAACACAGATGAATGACAGAATTGCTAATTTGGCATCATGATTAGGATTTAGCAAGATGTAATGTCTGTCAAGATGTAATGTTTGTTTCTTTCGAAGAAACAATTTCATCCAAAATAACAGCCATACAATACAAAAAACAACATATCTGTTTTAAAGAAATTAAAACTGAGATGAGATTATATCAATAATAGCTGAATGTCTTCTTAATATCTCAGAAGAGCAAGAAACAAAGAACAAGAAGCATTTTTTACACAACACAACAAACAGTTTCAAAAAATACATCCATATCAGAAGATTGTGCAATTTATGTTCTTCCAAAGTGAACAGTCCAAGCAAATACAACCGTATAACAGAAAAAAAAAACAATTTCATCCAAAGTAATAGCCATACAACAGAAAAAACAGCATATCAGTTTTAAAGAAACTAAAACTGAGATGAGATGAAATGAAATCGAACAAAGTGAAACGAAATCGAACTTTCCTCACTAAATCGAACTTAACTGACTGTCGATTTCATTTCACTTTGTTCGATTTCGTTTCACATTGTTCGATTTTGTTTCAATTTGTTCGATTTCGTTTCACACTGTCGATGGAATCGAACTTTAAGGACTAAATCAAACTTACCTGGCTAAATCGACAAACAACAACAACAATATATGCAAAATCTGATAATTTCTAGGTTGAATCTTCAGTGAGCTTCTTGATTTCCATGCGGATTTCGTTAAGAACAGAGGAGGCTAGGGTTTTCGTTGATACCTTCTTGATTTTGTTAAGAACAAAGGAGTCGGATTTCGACAGGAGGCTAGGGTTTTCGTTGATGATGATGATGATGATGATGATGATGATGATGATGATGATGATGATGATGATGATGATGATGATGATGATGATGATGATGATGATGATGATG
>DF361586.1:0-16188 GCA_000787875.1 Solanum virginianum
GGTTTTTCATACTCTCAACTCTACGGCCGCCCCACGTGTCTCGCTAATCAATTACTCAATCTATTTTGACCCAAACAGATTTGGGTTGAATTGAATCTTGATTTGTTTGTGGTTGAATTGAATCTTGACCCATTTATGATATTGATCTATTATGATCATTCAAATTTGATCCAGTTTACCTAATTATCACCTCTACATTTCATTTTACACACCTCTTTCGATTATTACCACTTCTATTGACTTAAGCTTGTAGTTTGACTTAGCACAGAGTTAAAGAAAAAAAAACTTTTAAAATATGTGGTCTAATATATTGAATAAATATTTGTATAATTGTTAATTATTTCATTAAAAATAAAATAAATATTTTAAAATAAAATTATTAATAAATATAAAAATATATCTTTTTTAAGATGAATTAAAATGAAAAATAAATCATATAAATTAATAAAAAAAAGTAGTTACTATCCTTGGTTGAGATCTCATGAATAGAGAAATTACTTGCAAGTTGCAATAGATCAATATAATAAATAAGGCGAAAAGGTAATATTTATCCTTGTATTTTGGGAAAAGTCTCTACACTTTGTGTGAAGTTTGGTTCAATAGCTAGATCCTCTTCCCTTAAACTTTTTGCACACATTTGCCTCTATGATTTATGAAATTGTTTATTTTATGCCTTTTTCCAGCGACTCCAAAAATAAAGGAAAAAGTGCAAAATTGCCTTTCAGGTTTGCAAAATATTCACTTTTTGTCCCTCTTTTTACTGACGGGCTACACGTTGAACCTCAATTTGTGTTATATTTAAACCACAAAATGATACTTTTAGCAATTACTTAAACCTCTACTCACTACAACAAATAAAGCGTTTTGCAACAACCATTTAGTGGCAAAAATATAATTATTATTATATTATATTTAATATCAATAATATAATATAAATATTTATAATCAATATTCTATATAAATATTATTAAAGACTTCAACAATCCTCAATATAATAACATTAACTCAAGTACTGTTAAATATTTTACAATTATAAATATTACTGTTAAGAATAAAATTTATTACTAAATATACCTATTTTGTTGAAATGATTTATTTACTTCCCCACCCCTTTGAATAGGTTAAGTTTAACATTTTTAATTGAATTTTTTTTAAAGGAGAAATACATTCTTATATATAATAAGTCATTTTTTTGAGGAGATTAGGATTGTCATGTTTGTTTCAACTGTTTGAAGTAGGTAGCTGCTACTTGGCTTAATGGCGTGTGGTCATAGCCCGGCATCTTAAATCAAATGTTTTGATATCGAACCTCAATAATGACAATTTTTTACGGCATTTCTATATTAAACATTATTTAATTATTTTTTCATCAACTTCAACTATTAAATTACAATAATGGGTCTACTTAATTTTGCGGTGACTATTAAAGTATCTTGCTTAAATTTACTATGATATTTTTATTATAAAGCAGACATGTGATTATAACCTGTCCCCTTAGTGTTAGGTAGCTATTAAAGTGATTGTCTAATTTTATTGTATCGTTCTGTTAATTATTATTTAATTATTTCTTCATATACTTTATAATAACATATTTATTTAATTTTCAATAACTATTAAAACATCTATTGAACTCGTGTAACGCACGATCTTCACAAACTAGTTACATTATATTTGGCGGGAATTGAAAGTTTCTAGAAATGAATGAGTAAGAAACTGGCGTTCTGGTTTCTACTTTCTTCATGTTAAAAAGCTGAAAGCTAGGAAAGTGCAAATTGCAGAGAAGAAGAAATTTAAAAAGGTCCTCCACCATCCAATTTACATCCTATAAATTTCTTAAAAAATTTCAGTTGTACAAATATTTAAAAATAATATTAAATTATAAAATTTTAAAAAAAATTTACTTTAAATGACATGCCAAATTAAAAATACCACAACGTAAAATAAGACGACCGGGTACTAATATATATGAAACGTTAGCTCCTTTTACACAGAGAGTTCTCACTTTTTTATAAGTAGATTAATATAATATAAATACCCCAAAGTTATGACACAATATTTCCTCTACGTACTGCAAAATTTAAAGCGTTAACTTTTCTTTCATCCTTATATCCCTTTGGTTATTCTTTTGATGGTTAATTATTTTATTATTATTGCTCACTTCCGCCTACCTAATTATTTTATTATTATTGCTCACTTCCCATCATGGGTGGAAACGAGCTTTTACTAAGAAATTATAAACTATAAAAGAATAAATAGACTCAAACTTTAAAGGTCATTTAGTACTTATTATATATATATTATATAAAATAAATTTTAAATATATATAAATAATGTAATTCTTTATCAAAATAAATTTAGATAAGACCCCTCAATTCTATTTAACTCTGCGTTACTTTTAAGAGAAAACAAATTAAGCACAGAAATTAATTGGAGATTAGGCCATTGACTACCAAGTACTCCCTTCGTTTCATCTTACTTACTCTCTATTTTAAAAATAGATGTATCATTTACTTAACCATTTTAATAAATCAGGAAAGTTTTATTATATTTTTTCCACTACACCAAGTAATGATATAATCAAATTCAAAATTTCAAAGCATCATTAATAAGTTTAGTTTAGTAAAAATATATCTCTAACTGGAGTTTCTTTTTAAAGATATGTCATATCAACAAGGATCAAGTAATATAAAATCGTTGAAGTAGTACCAATTTGTTGATTTGCGTATATTGATGTACAATAGGAGCTTATTTGGTTCCTAGATTTTATAAGTTCTATCTTTTGATCTAAATGTCTAAAAGGATAATTAAATCTAGTAACTAGTTTTTTTTTTTGGTAGAATCTAGTAACTAGTTTAGTAGGGTTCATGTTGATCCTTAAAATTTTAGAGTTTAGATCATGTTTACCTAGACCATTTTGCAAACAAATTTGCTACTGCTACTATTTTTGCAAAAATCTTTCGAAATACTCATATATTATGTCATTTTGAAAATCAATTTTACTAGGTCAAGATTGAGAGTTTCAATGCTTGAAAAGAAAAAACTTGGAATGCATCGTCCAAATCATCGTGTAGTCTTTCTACCAAGCAAGATATTTCATAATATAATGCATGCCGATAATTTAAGAGGGGATGTAAACTTGAAATTTGTAGGACCCTACAAAATTAGTTTTATTTGAGTTAGAGTTTCTTGGATGCTACTTTACTCTAAATCTTAATTTATGCATATATAAAAGGTATAGGTATTTTGAATATTTTCAAATTATTGGGTATTCCTAAAAAGATCAAAATCTCATAAACTCTTGGATATTCATATAGAAATTAAAATATACCACACTCTTCCTCATAATCAAATACTTCAAGAAGATCCACATAAATCCTTTAATGGAGATCAAGTCCAAATCATCCTACTTCAAGAAATACACCACTAATGGTCCTCAAATCACAATAGAAAAATCTTATGAGAGAAGAATTAGATGATAAATAAATTTGCACCCATATTATTTATGAATAAAATTATTTTTTTATATTCTATTTGTGATTACAATTTATCTCTTCATCACCTTAAAATTTATCATAAACAAGAGATAAAATTGGTGCCTCACCGGGCCCATTTGTCATCCCTAGCTTGCTTTACTTTTACAATAGAGCATATAAGTTAATTGGTCCCTCATGTTAATCTCAAAAACCCCACAATATTCTTATGCTTCACTATCTCTCGTTTAAAATGACATACTTTTAATTAACCATTGTCCATTGTGCCAAAGGGAAAACAGATTTTTGTAAAGCATGTGATGAAAAGAATAAGGTTTAACTTATATTCAACTTTTGTCAAATCCAGCTTTTTCTTTCTCGTGAACTACCAAATGCATGGTTCCAACTTCATTTCCTTTTTTCAATCATTTTTAAATTTGACTAATGACTTAAAGATTCTATTCTTTGAGTACCTTCCTAACATTCCATTTAACGTACAGTAAAATTATATTATTACATGATTAGATACAGTTAATTAAACTATAACAAGAAATTGTAATGATTTACTTAGCTATAAATTAAAAAAAGGCTAGACCTTAGGCTCACCATCAATATCTTTCTACTATATTAAATCTTGTTTGTTGCGCTAATCTAGAAGTGTTCATTTTCAAAAAGCGATATTATGAATACTCATAAGACTTTTAATCCAAAACATTATGATAAGTGATTTAAAATAAGGAAGGGACGTTATAATAATTATATTGCACCTTCTAAGAATTAAAAACTTGCTATCTAGTTGTTACTTTTAAGATTAGACATATTTCACAGACTTAACTAATTTAAATAGTTGTATAATAATTAAAGGGCTCTAGAATTTTCTTCTGATGCATCTCTTACTGTAGTATAGTACTATTTTTTGAAGGCTGTGTAAAAAGTTACACAAAGCTGTACATGTTTATTAATAGTAGTAAAGTAAAGTAACTATAAGGTTATAAATATATAGAAATGTGAGAACCCCCTTTATGTGATCTATATGAAAGTTAAAAGAGGGTCTTGTCATCCACGGCAATAAATCAAACGATTTTGCGCTAATTATTTAACGCTAATAATATAATTATTATTATAAATATTTAACAATAATAATAAATATAAGTATTTATAACTAGTAATACATTGAACTAGCATAACATAGGGATACTGATGTAATGAAAGTGGGGTTTATTAAATAAAATGCGTTCATTCAACTAAAAAAAGTTAAAACTTATAACTAGTACATTTTGTAAAAGTAACATCTCTACAATTTTGACGACTCTAAATATGTAATGCTCAATAGATTTTGTTGGCTTTAAAAGGAGAAAGGAAACGTGTGGTGGATTCCAACTCTTTTTTTAATTATGATCAAGAGGAAATGAGGAATTAAGATGAAATTTCTTATAACCAATTACCAATGTAACTATTTTTGTCAAAATTATAGATCAAGTTATTCTCCTCCTTCAAGTTTTAATCTAGATTTGGTCAACTAACCAAATTCACAGCAAAAATGAAATTTCCTACATGATCGACCAATTACTATATGTACACTCTAGACAAGATCATTATAAGGAAATATATTTAAAAATACGAAATAATACATAAAGTTATAGTTGGTAAAACTAATACTCCTATTCTAGTTTGAAGTAAGTAAGTGTGTAATCGAATTTTCCATTTAAGTTTTTAGGTGATATAATATAAAGTCCTTTAAAGCGAAATTGACGCTAACTATAGTATTATTTTTAGATGTATGCGTTTGTTAATTAGTTAAATTGTCTTCGTTGTTGGATGCAGACAAACAATAGAATTGGAATTCATCTTCAATTGGTATGGAGGAACTTTCCTTCTTTTTTTGGCAGACTTTAAAATGGAATAGAGAGGAAGAAATGACTGGCTCTAAAAGACGTGAAAAGCGTTGTATTTTGGAAAAGTTTCAAATATATATAGTTCAATCAAACTTATTTATTGAAAATGGTCAAAATATATACACAGATCATGGATATTAGGACTGATGGTTTGGACATGTGCAGAGAAGAAGTACAAATGCTCTTGCTAGGAAGTGCGAGAGGTTAGATTTAGGGATTACACGAAAGGGTAGAGGTAGACCGAAGAAAATTGGAGGGAGGTGATCAGACAAGATATGATGAAACTTGATCTCACCGAGGATATTACCTTAGATAGAAAGAAGTGGATGACGCGTATCAGGGTAGAAGGCTAATAGGATAGCAGAGGTAGGTTGACCTTGGGATATAATAGCTTAGTAGAAGTTGTCTTGTCTTTATATCCTGTGTTGTCATTATCCGCCTTATATTTGTTACTTTTATGGTATTTATATACTATAATTTTCTTTCCTCTCTTTTTTTCCATATCTAGTATCTGCTTATGAGGTTTGATTTTTTAGATGAGGATTTTTCTTAAAACAACTTTTTTATCTCTATGAGATAGTAGTAAGGTTTGCATACATTTTATCTCTTCCCAAACTCTACTCATAAAATTCCACAGGATATATTGTTGTTATTGTTGAACATGATTCATGGATATTATTATATTATATGTATAGTATATATGCATATTTACACTTAAATATATCAAGTTTATATATTCGGTGGCTATTTTGTAAATTAGATCAGTCGAAATTATTGGACTATTATCAATTATCATCCGATCCCTTTATAATTGATAACGATTTAAAAAGCACGTAACAACACTTTTAGTAACTTACAAGAGCATCTCATAAACAATTTACATGCCTTAAAATGAATTGCGAGCTACTTCTTTGAAGCGAGTTTACCTAAGGTGCAAAAAATAGCGACTGCGAAATTTTCATGGCTATGTACGTTAAGTCATTCCAATCATTCTGTACGTTAGGTGACGAAAATAAAGAACGAGCTGAAATTAATATATATTGCATTATTTGGCTGTCCATTTCTAGTTACGTATAATTTTGGAGACAATTATTTCGAGTTGGTTGTCTTTTGCAATGGGAACACTAGGGTCAGGCAGAATATTACTGTCGAATATATAATATCATATAGACTTTTGACTAGAAACAATTCTTATTTGCTCTTTTTGGGGAATAATTAATACAAAAAAATTTCGCCAGTTGTCCATTTTGTACCATTTATTTAATAAATGATCTTTTTTTTAAAAAAAAAAACTTGTAATTTATCCCTTTTGAAAAAAATTTAAAACCTATGACAAATTAAAGCATTAGGCCTCTTAATAAATTAGCAAAACCAAAAAATAAAAAGAAAAACTGAGGAAATGAAGTAATTTTTATTGTCTACTTCGTACCTAAACCACTGCAGATTTACTTAAGAACAATTATAATGAACTCATAAAAATGTCAAAAGCTAGCAAGATGTAGATGGGCATTATTTAATTTTGCTAGAGCTAGCATGTTAGGATCTTGTACAAGAACTAGAATTAACCCGGATAAGAAAAAACAAATCAAAAGAAAAAAAGAGTGAGACATTTTCCGTACTCATCTTGCCTCCACGAGATAAGAGTAAGGTCTGCATACACACGTCTTCCCTAAATTTCATCTTGTTGGATTTCAGTGGATATGTTATTGTTATTAAACCTCGAACGCAATAAACCAAGTTTTTTTTTTCCAATTATGAACTTGAAGCAGCTTCCTCTTGGATTCTAGCAAGCAATTGATTAACAGAGTCAGCAATTTCATCTGCAGTACTTAGCTGGCACCCTTCCTCTAGCTGCTCATATTCCAATTCCATGCAAACGAAATTCATAATTAGACATGTAATTAAACATCATAAAATCAAAAAACTAATAGTAGTCATAGAAAAGGAAAAAGGTTTTGAACTTATAATTGAAAGGAAATAGTCGCTCTATCCAACTTTATATGATTTTAGTTTTTTTTAAGTCAATTTAAAAAAATAACATATTTTTATATTTAGCACTTCTTCTGTCTCATTTTATGTGACACATTCATTTTTAGTTCGTTCCAAAAAAATCACCTTACTCTAATTGAAAATAATGTAACATTAAATTTTATTTTTTACCTTTAATAAAATGATTACTAGCTATACATATAGCTAAGAATCATTTTAGATCACAAGTTTCATAAGTCTTTCTTTTTTCTTAAACATCATGGTAAGTTAAAGAGTGTCATGTAAAATGAGACGGAAGGAGTAATAATTTAACTTAAAAATAACCATTTTACGGTTAATAAAATAATTTCTAGCCATACAAATATCTATGACTTATTTTACATCACAAATTTTAAAAGTCTTTCTTTCTTTCTTAAGCTTCGTATCAAATCAAAACAACTCATATAAATTGAAATAGAGAGTAACTTAACATATACTAAAAGTATTAAAAACTTTTACATTCTATTCTTTCATTTATTGAAACTATTTTCTTATTATATTAGTCTATTGAAAAAAATGATACGTTCTTATATTTCCTTAACAGGAAGCTTCTATAAATACATTAGATACGATGGTACAAGTTTTAAAAATCTTTTTTTTGTATTAAATTTTGTGTCTCGTCAAATTATGGCAAATTAAGTGAAACTTCTGGAGTACATTATTAGTGTAATGTAACAATTTAATAGGTTGTACCCATACGTCCCTTCTTGTCACCTTTCTATATATAATTTGAAAATAATTTAACTTTACGAATTAAAAGAAAAATCCTTTATTTTTTCTACTTCATCAAGAAAAAAAATTCAGTACTTTTAAAAATTATGTCAAGTCAAATAAACTTATCTTTTAAGCGATGTGACAATATAATATTGTTGTATTTAAGTTAATTGACTAAAATGAGGTAATAATAGTGTACAAACCTTGAGACTGAGGGAGTAAAGAACCATATGGTCAACAGTGGTGACATTGAGATGGAGAACAGTGAGCCATAGACACTGAAGCCCAGCTACAATTTTCAAGAGCTGTTTTGGCCTCCTCTTTGATAGTATCTTGAGATTCGCATGACTCTCCGCCATGCTTACTTCAATGTCTGCCAACGCAGACATTTTTTCTGTGGCAGGCGGAGAGTCACATGATTCGGCAGCAGCAACTGCTGCCGGAGAAGTACTCTTGGAATGAGTTGAGTACTGCGGAAACGAAAAGTAATCAGCAAATAGTGGATTTGATGATGAGCCATGATGATGATCTGAATGTTGTTCTTGTTTTTGAGAATGGATTCTCTTTTGAGCTTCTAGGGTTTGAAGATGGTGTTCTAGCTCCTTCACAAAGTTTATGGCTCCTCCAATAATTGATGCTTGGTCACCCTGAATAATATAATTAATAATTTTATTTACTTTCACAATAATTTTAAAAAATGAAAAAATTAAATAAAAGGACGATTAAGGAAACCCCACATACTTTAATAGCACAAACAGAGTTAAGAGGGGCCAAAAAGGTTCATACCAAATCTCTAAGCCAAAAAATCATACTATATAAAATTTAAATCTTATAACATTTTATAAATAGTACAGTAACATTCAACATTTTCATCTTTACAAAGTACAATAAGTAATAAATGCAAAAAATTATGGCATGGATTTTCAAAACACAAATCCAAGATCCGCTTCCTTTTCTATGGAAACTTTCTAAAATTTACCTCTAGTTCAATTAATTCGTTTCTTTTTAAGGTAAAAGACATTAAAATTTATTAAAAATAACTAGGGTGATAATCATTTTCATGGTTTTGTCATTTTAAATTCACAAAAAGTTAGTCAACTTTTGTGAAAAAGGTAAATCTCAAATTAATAAAAATAAAAAATAAAAAAGAGATAAATATATATTATACCCTTTGAACGTAGGAAGGTGGCATTAAAGATCGAATAACAGCAAGATACTCATTCATCTGTTTACGACGATTTCGTTCCACTGCAATGTGTGTCATTCTTTGATTCTCCAATTCCTCTTTGTTTTTACAACTTCTGGTCCGTCTTCTTTTCCGGCGGCCGGAGGTGGCGGCGGATCTGATCGCCGCCGCCGGAAGTTCGGCCGGCGGAGACCCTTCCATGAACAACTGATGATCTTCTAGGGAAGAATTCGGATCCCAAGTGTTGTACTCTCTTGCATTATTGTTGTACATGAGTACTGGCGATGACGAAGATTCTTCTCTATTATTATTATTACTACTATCTAACAAACTTGTAAAACTCATTTCTCCAGCTCCTTCACCTTGTAATAAATCCAACTCATAATTATAATTAAAATTACCCAAATTATTATTATAGTACTCTTTGCAACCGTACCCAAATGTTTCTTGATTGTAAATCACTGTCTCTAATGCCATTTTTTTTTTTGGGAAAAAAAATTGACCCCAAATACCCTCTTTCTCTCTATTTTATTTTCATGAGATATGTATATTTGGACAAGAAAAGTGGTTTGAAAGGCCAAAAAATAAGAAGAGAAATAATAAGGTTTGTTCCAAAGAAACCTAACTTTAGATTGGAAGTTTTAAGCAAAAGCACAAACACTAGAATACCCAAAGGACCAAAACAAACATAGCTTTTTTATGATGTCTTTTTTTCTTTCTTGCAGATGAACATGTTATATATAACAAAAGAAAAGAAAAGAAAAGCACTGAATTTAACCTAATGAAGTGTACACAAAATTAAGTCACACGTGACACTTAAGCAAGTTGGAGAAAGAGAGAAGATGGTGTGTGGGGGGGCGTGCGTGGGTGGGGGCGTAGTGAATAGCTTAGCTCCTGAATATGTGTGCTGTGAAACTCTGATGACTAAAATGGTCCCCCTATATAGATTCACCAAGATGGTGAACATATGATGGGACCCAACTATACAGAGCAAGGACAAATGACATTAATAGTAGAAAAATAATTAAACCATCTACAGTTTTGTGCTAATAATACTCACTTACAATATGGTTTTGATTAATTCTATTTTATTTTAATTATAATTATTAAGGGTATGTATATATATTACATAAACGAACCCTTAAGCAAGTTAATACTCCGTCATCCGGGCGAAGCTAGAATGACTTTGATTAGAAACTTGTATTTGTATTATGAAATGTGTCATTATTTTTAAATATATTCATATAAAGTCACTCAAAAAAATTAGAGACAAGACACATTAAAATAAATTTACATAAAATTTTGAAAATAAAATAAATACAACAGATAGAAATAACTTAATAGTATAAAATTTTCTTAGACGGAAGATATATATATATGTTTTTCACCTAGTACTTCTCTTGGTGGTAACTTAGAGGAGCAAAATTTTGCAAAATTAACCAAAGTCTTTGTGTTCAACAATATGGTAGGAAGAAAGTAAGAATTAGCTAGGTTTAAGAAAAAACTTAACCTTTCTAGTACTGTTCGATTAACATATGGTCACTGATTATTTTAATAATCCCTCGTTTTCATTCTATGTAGCACCCTTTAACTTGGCATGGTGTTTAAGATTTTTTTTTTAAATGTGTGGTCTAAAATCATTCTTAGATATTTGTGTGTCTAAGAATGTAAAAGTGAATCCTAAGAATAATTATTTTTAATTAAATTAAGATAACATTTTTGGGGGGGCAGATGGGATAGAGGGAGTAACTATTTATTCTCTAAAAAATATTTGGGATAGAGTAAGGAGAAACTGAGAAGGAATTACCAGTACAAAATTGAACCCTCAGTGGTAAGGTAGAATTCCAATAACCAATCAGTTGAGCTATTAAGAACACTATCTAACAAGATGGAGTTCACATAGATATACTCTACTTAAGTGTATTATAAGTGTTATCATTTAGCAAAGTCTTGTATTTTTAATAAACGGTTGCTACTCCTTGGAAAGTACTATCAAACATTAACTCATCTAATTAAGGAAGTATCTAAGAATGATATGGCAAAGGATTTCGATATTGGTCTTGACCTGATGAATTACCCAACGACAGAATATTATTAGTAGTGTTTAATTTAGGTATAATAAGATAATATGTACAAAGAAGGGCATTAATTGAAGTGTATCGTCAACTATGTACAATCAAACTGAAATTAATATTGGGACCAAGGATATCGTCATATAATATCCTAAATCTTATATCCAAGTGGGTGCATTGTATGAAATATGCAGAAAACTTTCGTTTTATTTGGTCATAGTTGGACCCTTTCCACATAATCAATGAAAGAAATAAAAAAGAAAGAATCTATTGCTGACGAAAAGTTGGTGATAGCTCAGATATTCCACCAAGATGTGGAAAAAGTGTTCTCTGCATCTAGCTTGCTTGTGTTTGAGTGTCTATAGCATGAAAAACAGAGAAGAAAAAAAAAAGGCAAAGTCAAAATTTGAAATATTGTATCTTTGATATGACTCGATAACTTGTCTTAATTACTGAATGTACAACTAAATATTTATACATATTTAACAAACATATGAGTTATACAAATATATGGTCATTATGGACTTGTCTGACTCCATATGATGATCTAGCTCTAACTATGTGTGTGATAGTTTGTGCATCATTAGTGCAATTTAATTGATTATTACAATTTTTCACTTTATTTGCCAAGCTATTGTATCAAACTTGATAAGCTGATTACTTAAAAAGTAGTCAAACGTAAAAAAAAAAAAATCAATTCAAACACTCATTTAAGGTCAGTTATCAGTTATCGTAGATCAATTTTTACTCTGTTCATCTCAATTTATATAATGTTGTAAGTTAGCATGGAGTTAAAAAAAAAAGAAATATTTTTTCTAATTTGTAATCTATATAAGTCATCATGTTTGTGTAGCTCTAAATCATCTCATGAAAGATAAAACACTCATTTTAAATTGAATTATGACTAAATATAAAAATATATCATTTTTTATGTACTGACTAAAAAGAAAATAGTACTCCCTCTGTTTCATATTAAGTTAATTATTAGAGAATTTTTTATGTTTCAAAATAAGTGAATTGTTTACTTTTCAAGGGATGTGTTGCAAATTTTTTTCAATTTTACCCTTCATTAATTAAATTTCTATGGTCGAGTTTTGTATGAGAAATAAATGATGCATTAAATGAGTGTGTGGAGTTTAAAAGGGGTAAAAATGGAAAAACATGATTAAATTTTCTTTATATTTCTTTTTCTTAATATATGTGAAATGACTCAATAATTCACTTAATATGAAACAGATGGAGTATACAATAAATATTAATGCATGGAATTTGAACTCAAAACAGAAAATATGAAATAAGAAATTATTATTCCATTCATCCCAGATTAATTATCATATTTTCATTTTTGAAAGTCAATTTGACTCATTCTTGAGGTTAAACTAGATCATATTGGCTCAATATTTTCTATTTAAAATTTAGATATTCATAAAATATAAAACAAGCTACTACAAATTACAATTTATTCTCATATTAATAATAATTTAAGTTTTGAAAAATAGAACAAAATGAAATAAAACATGACAACTAATATAAATCGAGAAGACCAGTAAATAGTAGTATGAGGTGGCTCAGGTTGGTTTTTGGAATATATATCAGTTGAAGCAGAGGAATCCATGTGACTAATCAACAGAAACAGAGTCCTCTGTTATCTTCTACGATGATGTCTCTATTTCCTTCTTACTTTCCCAAGACTCCTGTTCTCTTTTGAATTCTTCTATGAAAATAAACTAATTAATTAATTAACCGCATTACATTAATTAATAAAACATTCTTTACGTTTATTTTTACTAATTAAATTAAATTCTCTTGTCTTAATAAGACATTCTCTCTAGGGTTTCATGTTTTCCTCCTCTTCCTCGACTTCCCTTTTCGATGGAATATTTATTTGGCTCGTTTGCTCTCTAAGTTTAAGTTAATTAATTGTTCTTTCATTCCTTTCACATTTATCTAATAATATTTTAATTAAGGGACACAATTTGAAGAATAAAACCAAAACCAGAAAAAAAAAAATTTTAAAAATAGAAAGAAAAACACAACTGGCAAATACTTCGAATGTATCATTAAATACAATTTTTAAGTGTTTAGGGTTGCGAAGAGGTGATTAGCAAGTGTGATTAGAGAATAATTAGTGCAACTTGATTTATGAGTTCCAAATTTTTATTTTTTTAATAATGTGTATGATTCCTTTTTGATTTTCTATGACGAAAGTCATATGGATTCTTTTCTGGAAAATTACTCTTCCTCGTAGCAGGTTTATGTCCTTTTCCTTTTATTAATTATTAGAAAATCGTACTTTTGTAATTTGTGGCCTGGATCACTGTACTTTTTAACACAATTGCATCTTTTCTATGAAATCAGTTTTGCCTTGTCATAAAAATGATGATCCTTTATTTTTTATAATCGTGAACAAATTTCTGGCAGGGCTTAAAAATAGAAGAAAAGTGGAAAGTGGAGAAAAAAGAAACATAGAAATAGAAGTGGCTTCTGAAATGAAGGGGACTGAACATGATAATGAACAAGAGAGATTTGTATCCTAATGATTTTGTAATAGCAATTATAAAGTACTGATGAGCTAAATATTATGAATGATCAAGTCTGTTGGGTTTGAAAACAACAACAACAATAACATATTCAATGTATTCGATGACATAGTCACATATAATTTATGATGATCAATCAAATATTTTTATTGAAAAATTATATCTACGAAAGATCCAGAAGCTCTTAAAGGAGGGGTTAAAAAATGGCTCTTCAATAATGCTTATAATTTTAATTCGTCGATTACATGTATTTGAACTAGTCGAAGCTGAGAGTTATTTTGGATCATTAATTATATATATGTCATCATTTTATAATAGTTTTTTGGCTGTCATTATATAAAGATGAAAACAATTTTTATGATTATGGATTAGTTTGTTTAAAACAATATTTCTTCCCAAAAAAGTCATAAATTCCAATACTCCCATTTTATCATTAATGATAGAGTAATTTTTTTATATAAACAAGACAACATATGCAAGATTATAAAAAATTTTAAAAATATTTATTGTATTTTAAAGATGTTTAAATCAAAATCACAAAATTTAAAAGTATTATTAATAAATTTAATATTTGTGTCCAATCCGACTGAATTTCATAAGAAGAAATGGAGTATATGAGAACAGAAAACGACTGTTAAAGCACTCCAAGAGCCCAAAAGCCTGAGGAGTAACGCCCCCATGGATTGAGAGATGATATCCTTTTCATCCTTATTAAGTATCTAAATACTACTAATTAAATTTATATTTGTGTTGTAAAATGAAAATTATAAAGTAAATATATTAGAAATAAGTATAGGATGAGAGACTGTTATATTATTCAATTAAAATTGTAACAAAAGGAGTTACTATTTATAGAAAAAAAAAAGGAGTTACTATCTCCAGTCTCTTTTATATGTTGTTCTTACTATAAATAAATAGTTCTTAATATATGTCATTTCACAAAATCAATGCATAAATAAAATTATTCTTCCTATTTTATCCTTAATAGTAATTAACGAGCTTTAAAAAGATATATATGACCAACTAGAAGAACTAAAAAGTAATTAATGTTCATTAAATAAGGTAAAATAATAAAAGTCACATTTTTTTAGAAATAAAAGTCACACTTTTTTAGAATTTAAATTATATGCACCGTAGATTTTCTACATCATCAGGTAATTTTAAAGATAATTACCATAATTTTTTTAATATTATAAAGAAGTATTTCTTTATAATATTTATTTATTTATTTACTTATATTTTTTAAAATATAAAACACAATTATTTTTTTCTCTTTCTTTTCTACTTCTCTCCGTTTCATCCTCTCTCTTCCTCTTTGGCAAACAATTTAGTTTTTTTATTGACTTTTTCCACTACAATCTAACTACCTTTTCATAATTATTTTACAAGCATATACATCCATTTCGTTCTTCTTTACTATGTACTCTTTTGTACATTCTTTTCCAATACATAAGAATTACATTTTTATATCTACAATCAAAGCTAACCTTTTTATATATTTTTCAATTTTGTTTATTGATTCTAGGATTTGTATTTTTTTCACAAAAATTAAGTAATTTTTAAGCGTTATTTTCATATTTCTATTATTATATTCTTCATAGAAGACGAAAAATCTCTTGAACAACTGTTGCCCAACATCTTTCAAATCTTATTTTTTATTACATATTTTATTAGAATTATTATTGTTATAAATATGAATGTCACAAATTAAATTTTTTTTTAAATAAAATAAAATGAAAGATGAACAAAATAATTAAGAAAAATAAAAGGATAAAAAGAAAAGACAAGAAAGAAAAAAATCTAAAAATTAGGAAGGAATTTGGATTATAGTATAACTAGGATTCAAATTACCTTTAATGTTTTCTAAATTATATTCTTTTCAAAAGGTATAAATATTAATTAAAAAAATTATGATAATTATCTTTAGAGTTATCTGATGGTGTAGAAAATCTTGTACACTGACAGTGCGTATAATTCAAACTCTTTTTTTAATGCAAATAGGATCACAAAAAATAATATATAAAAAGGACCAAAAAGAGTATATTACCGTCCTTTTTAAAAAATCTACTTTACAAGTTAATTGTTTTATTGCAAGCTGTTATATTTATAACAATTTGACACTTTTCAATGGATAGAATTACAATACTAATTAAAATACTAAATTAATATTTAGGTTCTGTCAACCATTACAAACACTATTAAACCTAGCCTCCTTTTCATGTCTAAGTTATTTATATATATATATATATATATATATATATATATATATATATCTTTAATTTT
>DF361586.1:16232-50479 GCA_000787875.1 Solanum virginianum
GAAAGTCATAAAAAGGTCCAACAAATTGAATATATATATATCTTTAATTTTAATATAATAAAAATGTTTACTGTACCTAGAATGTCCTTGTTATGATTACAACTCATTATCTAATAAACAACAAAAAGAGACCTTACTTTGAGAATCAATTTTTAAACCCTAATAGCATGTGTTGTTAGCGCAAAGCACGGTCAAGGCTTGAAACTAATTAAAACCTGCATGGTCATGTGGGCACGTACATATATATTATCTATGAAATAATAATATATAATGCATGTGTTAAAAGCTAATTAATACTGGATTAGCAACAATATAATTGTATTATATAGTTCCTATGGACTAGCTGAAGAAATCCTCAAGTAAGGAGCCTCAAATTCTGGGAAGCTGCTTGTTTGCTCTTTTGTTGCCATCTGCATGAAGCATATTCTTTGTTAATTACAAGAAATTATAATTAATTAGTTTTAATTACTTTAATTGTAATATAAATGATCAGCTTTCTTGATCTTTGAATTCAACTAGGTGGTTTTGCAAAAAGGTGGCGTGCAAATAGCATAGTCAGAGCCAGATCTTGATTGTCTAATTTATGTGTTTTAAATTCTAAATTTTTTTTTTACTGAATTCGTTTATATTCGTTATAAAAAAAGGTCGGTGATAAATAAATGCTACTATATTTTAGAAGTATTAGAAAAAGGAATTATGATATATTTTTCTTTTATATTGTTTTTTCTAAACATGATCTTAATATTCGTTAATAATGTTCAATCGGAAATTAATTATTTTGGTGAATTAGCGAATATTTTGGTTCATGTTAGACACTGATGTTAATTTATTTTAGCTTAATTCATTTCGATCAATCAAAATTGATTTAATATATAATACAAACTAACTCATGAAATTTTTTATCAAAACATTATATATAATCATAATGCAGAAAAAATAGGTACTAAAAATTATAAGAAAATAAATAATGCAATTAAAAAGTAGTAAGAATTGAATGAAGTAGCTTATAAGATGTATTTTAGCATTTCGATAGATTCGCTAGCTGATCATTACAGTATCGCGTTTTAGTTGGACTAAGTAGAACAAAAATGTTCTTTATATTGTATGATATTATATTAATTGGAATTAAATTCACACAATATTTCTCAAAAAAGGTCCTCACTCTCATAATAATCTAGTTTTCCAATTAAGCTGAAAGAACCTACTATCAAGAATCATGATTCACGAATCAATTTCTAAGCTTCATATTTTTAGTGAGTGTGTGTTAATTTCCAAGACACCAATCATGACATGGTGAAGTTAGAAAATAGAACTTCAATCATCATTTGTTTTCTTCGTATTCATTACATAATTTTCGTAAAAGATCTCATAATAGAAAGAGAAAAATAAAAAGAGAGCATTTTCTTTTAATTTTCTCAATTATCGATATAAAATTTTGTTCGGACATACAAATAATCATTCTAAAAGGAGAATATAAACCAATTGTCAAAATTATGCATTTTGCACAATTAGAGCTTGAGATGTATATTGGACGTCCAAACTATTTAAAAATCAATATACAAACTACATCCATTATTAAAGTTGATTATTCATTCAACACAACTATTCTCTAGAGGGGAAAATTAAGATAATGAAGTGATGGATGTAATTAATAAAGTGAAGACTAGACAAATACACAACTATGCAATACGTCATAAAATAAGATATATATCTAATAGTAATGTCATAAGAAAAAGGTGTAATGCTGGAGCAATTGAGGCCCAAATAGGATATAAATAGGAGTATATTTTTTTATTTTTCACTTGATATTCAATACTCATATTAGAGCTCGAATAAATTCAGATTCACACTAGAAAATTTCACATTGAGAGGTAAAGCACTCTCTAACAAAGGAGACTCTGTTTCCTAGGGGACTCGAACTCGAAACCTATGATTATGATTGAAGAAGTACTTCCCGCTCCAGCACAACACTTGTTGATCCAAATATGATATATATCTACAAGTAAAGCTAGATTAGATTACTAAATAATTGAGTTTTAGTGATGAGAAAGTCATAAAAAGGTCCAACAAATTGAAACATCTACAGATTTTTAAATATGAATTCTTGTCCCCAGAGTTTGAAATAAGTTGTTGAACACACGGCTTTTGTTTCTCTAATATTCTTTTGTAAGAATAATAATTTCCAAATTCTCAAATGTTTGTCGTTATATAAATAGGCTATAAAATAATGTGTCTAATCTAAAATTATTATCCTCTTTCATTGAATCTGAAAATCTAGTATTCCCCTCATCATTAATCGTCTAATCAAACGTTATCGTTTTTTCCTTTTGTAAAAAAATCTAAAAGGCAACTACGGAGAAACAGCTAGAAATTAGAATTGTCTTAATATTGCACTTTCTAAGAATTATACGTGTGTTTGGTATAATATTCTTTGGAAAGTGTTTCACGTTTTGGGAGTGATAAATATTTTCCAAAAATAATATTTTTGAAAGATTTATAATATTGTTAACAAATATAATCAGATATTTTTCTTTAAAAATTGATAATGATGGCAAAATATTGATTAGACCAAATATTGAAATATTTTTTTTAAAACCACAAAGTGAAGGAATAAATTACGTAATTAGGCAAATATATATTGTATATTTACATTATACCACTACAATTTAAAAAAATTACAATTTTATAATTATAGTTAGAGTTTTGTTGTTATTTTTTCTCTCCTCTATTCGTCTCTCCTACCTCTCTCCTCTCATTCTTTGCAATCTTTTATCAGATATACAATTACATATGTATAGCAGTTGCATATACACAATTATTTGACAGATATACATATTTAATTCGACTATATATATACACAATTCATCTCTCTCCACTCTTTGCCCTCTCTCGCGCACCTCTCTCCTCCCTCCCTCGATCTTGGTCGCTTCTCTCTCCTCTCTAGTAATTTCGCTTGCAAATATACAAATACATGTATATTAGTTACACATTTACAATTATTTGGTGAATATACACATACAATCTGACATATATACATATACAATTTGCCTCTCTCGACTCTCTGCTCTCTCTCGATATTCCTCGCCTCTCTCCTGTAATATATAGCTACAAATCATAATTTTAATAAATTATAACTATTTTTACTTTATTATATTTTAAGCATACTCTTTTTGAAAAATTGCATTTATTTCTATTTCGATAGAAAATGTTTCCTTGGATCTGTAGAACGTGGCAATCAAATGCCACAAAAATGCGCCTGATTTAAATATTTTTCGACAAATATTATCTGTCATTACGATCAATTAAAACGGTTTTTTTCTTAAATCAAATATTAACAAAATAGAATTATATGATAGGGAATTTGTAGAATGCAACAAAATTGTACCCGAATCACAGGATTTTTCCTAAATAAATTGTTAGCTGTCACTGGAAAATAATTAGAGAGATGAAATAGTAATTCAAAAAAGTTGATTAATGACTATTAAGTTCAACGACAACATAAAGTGACAATATTTGTTGGAAAATGTGAACTTATAAGACAAAACTTTTAATATTCAAAAAGAATTGAATTGCCAGGTTATGCGGACTAGATTTTCCAAGTGTATTTTCAGTTTTGCATTACTAACAAATTAAATGATTTTTTAACCTAACTTAACCTTTTGGTTTAAATTTATTCTAGAAAAATGTCCTTTTATAAAATTTAAATTTAAATTTAAATTTAAATTTTCACATGATATATTTAAGGTCATAATATTAAAAGATATTTAACATAATTTTAATTTAGAATTATAAATTAATTTTTTTAAAAAAATTATGTATCAATTCAAATTAACTTATTCTTTTTTAAATGGAGATAATAAAATTTTAGTTTTAATAACCTAATCAATCCACCCATATTTGAGTGAAATTTTGAGTGCATACTCAGAGGCGAATCTATATGGAGCCGAGGGGGTTCACCCGAACCCTTTCGAATGAAAAATTATACTATTTATGTAGGTTGAAATTTCAGTTTTTGTTCTATATATTTAATATTGCACCCCCTCAACATATGACTGTTTGATGGTTCATTGGTAGAGCAATTAAATTTCTCCATTTTGCCCGAGATGGATGATTAAAAATGAAATTGCCAAAACTCCTCTATTCAAATGCTTCAATTCATGAATTTCTATTAAAACTTTAAATATATTCAATAATTATTCAATCAAGAAATTGATTTCAAAGTAAATATTATATATATTTAAGAAATTTTTTAATCAAAAATTTAAATTTAGATATAAAATACTGAATTTACGCGCAATTCATTCAAGAAAGTGATTAAGGGGTTATTTGAATATTGTTGGGTAAGAAAGTGTATATAAATTCGCAAATTTATGATCTAATCCTTTCATATCTAATTCGATCTTTACCAATACTATTAATATGCTTACTTTTTTTGAACCCTGAACGAAAATCCTAGATTTGTCAGTGTGCATGCTCATTTTTGTGTTAATTTTAGTGTAGTACAAGTTTGTACATGTCGGTGTTTTCCTTGCCTTTGTACTAATTAGACATATGAAAATGATGAAAGTTCTTTTTACTACAAAATCATGTTTTTTTTAACCATGTCATTAGCATTCTTATTTAATCAATGAAAATAATATCTTATTAATCTAAAATTGAAGGATCATTTCGAAATCTTTTTAGTCTAAAAAGACCTTAGTTTAAATTATTAAATTTATCCATCAAATTATATCATGTCCAATTAATTAAAATTTGGAGGAATTGTTGGGCGTATATTCATTGACAGGGGCGGAATTATCCCTTTGGTAGGGGTTCATTTAAATCTTTTTCGACAATAAATTATACTATTTATACATTGTTAAAATAATATATATTTATAGCAGATGTCAAATTCTCTTTAATTAATTTGTGTGATTTCTTTTTTAAATTTTGAACTTCGTTAATGACAATCTTGATCAGCGACTATTCATTGGTGTGTAATTTGGATATAGTTAAAGTTTACACATCTAAAAGATTGGATCAATCTTTCAACTACATAATATCCAAATTGGCCACAGAAAAATCAAACAATAAACAAATCAAAATTAGAAGGGAACAAACAAATATAAAGAATGATTTTGAGTTGGCGGATGAATTATAAAAATATTATTTTATCAAATTGATCAATCAATCTTGATTCAAGAAGAAAAAAACGACATTCTGTTAAATTTGTTAATAAATTTAATGCGGATACTCATACATAACATATTTTAATTCATCACTTAAATACATATTAAAATATTTTTATGAAATAATTTAAACCAATATTTTAGAAAAAATTATGCGCTTTATTCAGTCTTTTTCAATAAATATTCTCCAGAGAATAAGGACCCTTTAGGTCATGAGATTTTTTTCTAAAAAACTTTGTTGTGGATTTTTTCTCACTTAATTTGAAAATCAACATTTAACCATATACAACTTGAAATTGTATTTGATATTTGTAAAACACTAAAAATCTTATTTTTATTTTAAAAAAATTTCAAATTTATCCTAATTTCTAAAAAAAATGAAAGTATATTATATTTCTAGTTGTTTTTAAAAAAAATAAATTCTACGTTTTTATTATAAAAAAATAATCAAAGACAACTTTAATCTTGACGCTAAAATTTTTAATAAAATATAATTTTCCTAAATTTTCATAAGTTTGAACATCCCCTCATTATCGAGGACATCATCGAATGTAAGGTGTTAGGTGCGTGTGGGAACAGAAAAGACGGAAACCCGTCGGATTCATTTGTATGGGCTTTGGGCCATCAAGTCGGACAAGACATGTCATGTAGTGGGCCACTATTGTTCCTCATTAGGCCCACTAAAACCACGGCCGACCTCTTTTACTCTCGTCTCTGTGAAAAGCACCTGAAAAACCAGGGGTACCAAATCCTCTCTCTCTTTTGCCTTTGGGCCTTTTTGGTCTTCTTCGTATACTCGTCGTTTCAATTTATTTGTCTTATAAATATATAAAGTTTAATTGTATTTTATACCTATAATTTGAGTTATTATTTTCGTACCTAGAGTTATAGTAGCATTCGTATAATTGGTACAGTATTTGTATAATTTGCTAAACAATTCACAGTTTTTGTATAGTGTTTGTATATTTTGCTATACAATTCATTCACAACGTTTGTATAATTCGCTATACAATTCACAGTGTTTGTATACTTCAGTATACAATTTGATTCGCGCACAACGTTTGTATAAATGACGCGAGTTATACAAAAATCAAACTATAATTACAGCTAGATGTTTGCCGCGAACCAAAATTAATTTACACTACAACTATGTTAGTTAATTAACTAGTATATATTTGTTTATCTGTATAATTTTCCTTTTCTTTATTAATTCGTGTCAAACAAAACCTCTTTTTCTTTTTCTTTTTCTTTTTTCTTTCTACTTTTCTTATTCTAATTATTGACCGAACATGTTTAAAATTATAAAAGATCATTTTGATACATATTATATATGTTTAGTTTGAAATCACATGACTTAGAAGTACTTTTTATTTTGTAAAATTGTACGTCTTCCATTTTTTTCTTCTAATTTTATAGAGACTGAGACAGCCATTGATTTTCTCACTGTATTGTTGTTATTTGTGGGGCTAAAAATAATTTTGACCGGTAGTTCAATCTGAATTTTATGCTGGCTGATTTGATCCTTGGGATCTTAACATTTTTAGGTAAAAAAAATTTCACCCATATTCTTGCTGTAAATTTTAATTACCATTCATATATACTCAATTTATGATGTATAACATATATAATCTATGCACATTTATTATACCGGCTAAATTGGTAAAAATTTATTCACATTCTATATATACACCAAACTAATGTAATGTCTCATGATTAGGTGATTTAATAAAGTAAAAGATATGTTAAATAATTAATATTAATTATAATAAATTTTAAATTCAAACACATGACATACATGGATTGAGTTAGTGTATACATCAGGTGCGAATAAAGTTTACTCCAAATAAATTTGTATTTAAAATTAAGATTATTTTTCGCTGCGAGCTTTGTTGTATATGGCTTGTATAAAAATCCCTATTTCTCAATTTGCGTTGATAAACACAAATAAAGTCATTTTGAGTGGTAGAATTTTTCTGCAGTTAAATTGATAAGTTAGAATTTTGAGTGACACAAGAAATTTATTTTTGTGCCAACATTGCTTGAAAGTATGAAAAAGGAGAAAACAGTTTGCCTTGTCGTATCTTCCGTTTGCCTTGAAATTATAAATTGGAATGTGCCTTTTTCTTTTCTAGTTCAAGTGTTTTTCTGATGAACTAGTCTAAGAGGTCTCGAATTTAAATTTTAGATATGAAAAAATCTTGTTATGAAATGTTTACCCATTAGATTGGTCTTTTTTTGATGGTAAAAAATCTTGTTATGAAATGTTATTTATGCGGATGTAAAAGACCTCAATTAAAGCCCAATTGTAGACATTTTGGATCTAAATGGTGGAAGACGTGTTGTTGTGAATATTGGGTTTGTGCTGAAGAATTGTTAATGGCCTTACAGGTTTGAGTTGTGTAATTTACTAGAGATTTTTAAGAGTTTCGTTCAAAAGATTATATTGAAAAGGCAAATATGTGATATATATTTATTATACATAATAATGATTTAAAAAAATATTATAATTCATAATTTAATTATAATTTTATAGCAAATTTTCTCTCTCCTCTCTCTCTACCTCTCTCACTCCCCTCTCTCTTTTCCCGCTCGTCTCTTCCTTTAGCATTAATACAAATACAGATTATAATATTCAATGATATAAACACAAATGATAACGACCAATGATACAAAAATGATAACAACCAATGATACAAATACAAAAAGTAACACAAACATACATAGCAACACAAGAATACATGTACAATTTGTTATAAATTAGTATAACTTAATACAACTGTATTTGTTGATAAATTGTATCCACAGATACATATTGTATTTGGATATAAATTATATTCATTAATATATTTGATATAACTGATTTTGCACTGATTAATCGAATACAATAATCTTTGTTGTAATAGTATCTATTGATACAAATCAATTGTATTCGTGATACAATTACCGGTGAGATATACAAATAATTTGTATCTTCGTTCTCGCCTCTCTCTTCTCTCTTTCAGATCTCGCTTTCCCCTCTCCTTCTTCTCCCAATCTTGCTTGCCTCTTTTTTTCTTTTAACATGTATCTACTAATCGTAATTAAGCAAACTATAACTATAGATCTCTAATTAAGCCCATATTATAGTCATTTTTAAAAGTTTCTCAATTTTGTTTGGTTAGTTTAATGTATCAAAAAAAATAATTTGCTCCATCACTTTTAATTTTTGTGATACACTTTTGTTTTTAGTTTATTCAAAAAGAAGAAGAAGATACATTTCTACATTTATAAATAATTTAACTTGAAACTTTTATTTGTCTATAATGAGATAATTTATAATAATATAAATATTCATTACTTATTTTAGACCATAAATTTTAAAAGTTGTTCTATATTTCTTAAATGTTATGTCCAATTAAAGTATACTTATGTTTTTTTATTTTGTTCTTCCATTTCGTGTCTAATACTCATATTGAAATCTAACTAATTCAGATTCATGTTAAAAATTTTCATATTGAGGATAAAGCATTTTCTAATAAAAATGACCCAGCCGTTTTTAGGGAGATCAAACCCAAGACCTAATTAAGGATGAAGGAAACAACTTTTGATCCATTACGACTAAGCAAACATGGGACTTGGGCTTGAAATGAAGTGGATTCTTCTACCCAAAAAAAAGAAGTGGATTCATTTCATTTTATGAAGAAATCCAACAAGATGGTTAAAGCCCAAGCAGTATAGGCTCTCACTTTGAAGCCATGCATGTAACTAGAGTTAATTAAGAATTAATCCTATTTCATTCAAATGATAATTTGATTAATGAGCCCAACATATCTTGAACTTACAATGTACGCAGCCTCTGATTCAATAAAATTATGACAAACTTAATAACTAATGACGTGTTTTATACTAGAAAAATCATGATTTATCGTGATCACCCTCTTACTATGTTGATAAAAAGGAATTCCCATATTTTACTAACTCAAATATTGCTAATAAGAATTCACATCTTCTTGGTTGCAAAATTATAAAGTGATAATACTTGAAGTACAAAGAATAACAAGTAATCAGTACTTAACAATCATTTGATTAATTTCCACTTGTTCACCATAGAAACAGACACGATTAAATGGTTTTACTTAACACAAGAGATTAATCAGATATGGTTTAAATGGTTAATCAATTACTTAACAATGATTAGATTTAGACGTCATTATTCATCATAAGAGCATCCCATGATTAGAATTCTATTGTAATACATTTGGTAACTTAAAGAAGACAAAGGACTTGAAGTAATCTATGTTAACAAGTTACATGTCCTATGTGAAAGATAAAAGGATAAGACTTAATAAGCAAGTTTAAATTCGATGAATTGGTGAAAATAATGTTCCTTAATTTAGTAAAAGGGTAGTTATTGTCGTGGTCAAAGGCTTTTATTGGATCACAAATGAATATGATAGGATGAATTAGATATCTCGAATTGTTAATCATGAGGCCTTGGTTCGAGCTCTAGGTTGAGAGAAATTTCTCGTAAGAAGTGCATTTCCTTTATATATATATGGACCCTACATGGTGTTAAATCTGGCTTAGTCGGGAAATTTGTCTGATGATAATTATATCAACAATTATTATCCTTTTTTTTGTGTGTGTGTCAATCACAACTGAAAAAATAGCTAGCGTAGCTGTCATTTTTCTATTTCATTAAAATTCTTCAGTAAATCGTGAAAATCTATTAAAAAAAAAAAACTTCTCGATTTTAATTTTTCAAGAGAGAATTTGAAAGTGATGATACATCTCGTTTGTTCCCCCCCCCCCCCCCCTTCTATAAATAACTTTGTATTAATCATCTAATTTGTTACTTGTGTTTTGGTTCTTGTAAGTAAATTATATGGTTGAAGGCGTTTTCCCATCTATTTACCATTGATGAATTGCAATACCTAATCCTATCTTACCAAGATTTGTTGAATTGGTCTTCAAATAAATTGTGGCAAATTATAAATATTTGGTACATGGACAAGAATAATGACTTCGAGATAAAATTTAAAATTAACTTTATTTCATATTTGAATTGAGGTATTAGTTAATCTTAGAGTAATTTTATGACACAATTTATACTTACTAAAATGATTGAATTACTATTTTTAGATAAAAAATACAAAAAAAATGATCCTATAAAATATTTTTACTTATCCCATTTCGCCTATTAAACAACCCCTAAGTCATTTCTTTGGAAGAATGATTAAGTTGCCCCCAAATACTTGACTAGAATAAATAAATTGAAAAATCTTTTTAAATCTTTTAGTCGTTTAATGATTAGTTCTACCTAATTAGTAGGAAACATGAGTGCCACGACCCAATTATTCTTTGTTTCTCTGCCTTCATTGTCAAGACCACAAATGATTAACTCTTCTATTGTAGATTAAAATCAGTAGAGTTTTTTTTCACCCTTAACCAGTAGCAAACTATAATTTAGAAAAAATTTAAATATATATATAAAAATATGAATAAAGGATAGAAGAACATATACAATATGCCAGAAAAAAGACCTTCGAATTGGAATTTTCAACTACTTTCTCAGTCCATTTTTTCAGTACTGCTTATCTAATTATCAAATTAAGAGATAATTTTATACTTAATTCCTAATTTACTCTTATCATGAATTATAATCATTTGTCCTTATATTTTTCAAGACAAATGTATGATGGTTAAAGCCCAAGCAGTATAGGCTCTCACTTTGAAGCCATGCATGTAACTAGAGTTAATTAAGAATTAATCCTATTTCATTCAATTATTATATTCAAATGATGATTTGATAAAATTACTTCTATCATTTACTATTTCTTAATTTTCATGCCAAGTTAATAGTTGACAAATGTTGATTGATTGATGGAGTATAAACAAGCGTAGAGAGTTGATCTCCATTCTTAATTTCTATTTTGATTGTGAATTTAATTTTGTATTTATATATAAGGTAATTTTTTAACAAATAAAATTGAGTTTAACCGGTAGAATCCTTAGAGGTCATTTTGTCAGGAGTCAGAATACATTACCCAAATATAAAAAATTATTATACTTTATAGCTCACGCACAAGTGACCTCAACTCAGTCAAAAGAAGTCATTATTTACATCTCCCTTAAAACAAACGAAACCTCTCAGCCCCACGTCCTTAACTAAAACGTCTGTCATATATAAATTCTTCGATCCACGTCTAGAACTCAACTAAAATATCATCAATAATGACCATTACTTGTCGATCATTCATCTGAATATATATATTTTTTATCTAATGAAGAAGATAATCGACCTCAGCCATGGCTTCTGCCCCATTTTCCTCTGTTTTTGTCTTATCGCAACGCGTGTCACGTCACAAACAGTAGCAACACCATCACCACCACCACCACCACCACCATTTTCATTTGATACAAAAATAAAAATCAACCCACCAACAGCTATCATTTTAGTTACACTTATTAGTGTCTTCTTCGCAATGGGCATTGTTTCAGTCTACGTCCGTCAATGCGCCGAGCGCCGCTTCGCCAACGACTTCGAATTAGAAGACGAAGATTCCGGGCGACGCGGCGCTCGATCGCGTGGACTAGACCCAGTGGTCATTGCCTCTTTCCCTATGTTTTTTTACTCTGATGTTAAGGATCACAAAATTGGGAAATCAGCATTAGAATGTGCGGTTTGCTTAAACGAATTCGAGGATGATGAAACTCTTCGACTTCTTCCTAAATGCTCTCATGTTTTTCACCCAAATTGCATTGACGCTTGGTTGTTTTCTCATATCACCTGCCCTGTTTGTCGTGCCAATCAAATCACTAATCCCAGCGATTTCGAAAAAATCGCCGTCCCCACTCCGGGTCAGTACTCGAATTCCGGGTCGGGTGCATCGCCTGACTCGGAATTCGATCACCCCGTCCATGAAGCAAATGACTCAGTCATAGATATCGACAGCATTGCTTCACCGGAAGTGATAAATATAGCACAAACCCCCGTACATAATCGTCCACCAAGAGCAAATTCGAAACGACAGAAAATTACCGGAAAATATCCAAGGTCTCACTCGACGGGTCACTCACCGGTTCAACCCGCTGAAGATTGCGAGCGGTTTACTTTGAGGTTACCAGAGGAGGTGCGGCAGAAATTGATTAACTCGGGTTCGAGTCGAGCACAAACAAACACGTTATTTCCAAGTGAAAGAAACATGACAAAAAGTTACAGAAGTAGTAGCGTGGGAACCGGTTCCGCCCGGATTAGTCATGAAAATTACGAGCGGTTTAATGCAGAAACCCAGGCGGACCGGTGGGGGTTTACAAAAGTGCCCCCTTTCTTTTCGAGAGGCAGTTCAACCCGGTCTGGTAACGGAGCTGGAGATGATATAACGGTGGTTTCCAAGAATTTGTTTAAGTCCGTTAAGTCGCCGTTTGATCGTATTTTTGAGAAAGATAGTAGTGGTGAACGATCGTTTAACAAACTTAGATCAGGCAGTTCAAGTAATTGAGAGATACTTATTTTTAAACCTTTATTTCATTACACTAATTTTGTATATAATCAAATTCAAAATATTGTTTCATGTTATCATTTCACTTTTTATGACAGCCAATGAATTGTTACTACGAATCACCTTTTAATCATGCAAATCAATTTCTTTATTTTGGACATATTCATAAAACTGATGATAATGATACTTCAGCAACAAGCAAAGTGTCTATCCCATCAAGTCTCAAACAACTTTATACATTTTGATTTGAGATTTACAACTATATAATTACGCCACATTGGACCATGCACAACTTACCAGGTTGATGAATGAAGTAAAAATATATATGCAATCCTTTTATAAAAGTTGGAGTTAGCTTGTGAAACTCTCTAGTAAAGTGGAGTTAAATGTCACATTATTCATCGATATAGTGCAACGGATGAAATTGTTCCTCCCTTAATTTAAATTCGAGTTTGAAAAAATCTTTAATAAAGAGTACTCTCCCCAAATTAGCCTATGCGAATTATGGTGCGAATTTAAATTAGTCAAGTGTGATACGAATACCAAACATGAGAAACTAAACAAAATGATGAGTCTCACATTTTACCCTTTATATTAGAATGTAGTTATTGTAGAGAAATTATAAGATAAGTATTTTTTAGGAGGAACAGCATGTCCAAATATATCATATTAAAAAATATTTTTTCATTTATAGTTATACAATTTTAAAATATTTATATTGCATGTATGATTCGCTTTTAATACATAATGCATATTTTTTATTAAAACAAGTCTAATATATTTTAATACACTTATAATATATTTATATCGCATGTAAAATTACTTTTATACATAGTGTAATACATCTATATTACAATACATTTATAATATATACATATGCAATTCACTTTTAATATATGATATAATTATTATAGATGATAAATATTTTCTAAATATATATCTGGATAATAGCTTCAAAACTTTTTACAAATAATTCAGCTGTGTTTATGAGCCTAGAATGTCGCATGGGTTTTGAGTTGGACCTACTTATAGGCTAGTTTACTTTGGGCTTGCACTAACAAATCCTTTGATTTTCTTTCGAAAAATTATACCCTTCATATAATCTCGATCTTTTTAAGAAATTATAATTTTTTTAAATGATACAAAACTGTAATACTTATTGATATAAATTACATTTTTACTTCTCGACGTATCATAGTTAAAATTCCTTAATGCTTCTATATTTTCGACATGTATTACTGGTTTCGTTTTTTGTATAAAAAAAAGGAATTTTTGATAATTTTAAAAAAATTGGTACTAGTTGGAATTAGCTCCAAAAAGTATCTGATTTGTGTAGGTTACCCTTTTTCTTCCCCCCTGCCCCCCCTAACTCCCCCCCCCCCCCCCCCCCCCCCCCCTTTTTTTGAGTGAGAGAGAAGTCAAAAAACATTTTCTGCCACGTACGAGTATTTTCGTGTAGCTCCAAAAAGTATCTGATTTGTGTAGCTCCAAAAAGTATCTGATTTCTATGAAGTTTCGTTTACACATACATCAACAACGATAGTAGACAAGACTTGTCAAAAGAATAATTCAGTTTGCAGGTATAAATTGAATTTAAAATCGTCGTATTTAAATGAAACATGATTATATATTAAAAGAAGTTTTCCAATTTTTTCAACGAAATCACAGTGTCAGGTGGGGCCAATTTTTTTTTGAAACAAGTTCTTCAATTATTAAGGTCAAGGTGGCTCCATATTTATTTATTTAAGCTAAAATAAAAAGTACAAACACAAAATTCCTAAACACTAAAAAAGCACAAAGTCATTGCCTATATATTTCTTGACCTTTTCCTTATCTTTTTCTAGTCCACTTGCTCTTATCCATTTGTCAATTAAAAAAAAAGTATAGACTAATAATTAAGTGACACTTGAGAATAACTAATTACTACAAGTTTTAATTTAATTTTTCTTATGTTCTCTTTATGAAATAAAATTTTCGTGATCAATGTTAAGGTGTTGGTTGTGAAATCAAGAGATCTCATATTCAACTCTTATCGAGCTATTAGTTTTTGTGATCAATTTATGCATTGGAATTATTTTAATAATGAATTTGACAGAGAGTATTCATCTATGTCGATAGTAGTGACTAGTAAAGGTACCCTTTTAAAAAGATATCATGTAATTTTATTTCGTAAAAAATCTTCTCATATCTAAGTTTTCAAATGGTATTTTTCTTTAAAAAATAAGTTTACACATTTATGAGCCAACTTTGTTTAATTTAACTGCCATAATTTGACTGATCTAGTGTGATTAATGAAATGGTTGAGAATTTCAATGAAGACAGGAAGACGATGTGATTTTTTCCATTTTATTTGATAAACAGAATTACTTTGAAGCAAGTAACAAGTATTTCGCGAAATTAATCGAGGTGCGAGCATCTAGAAAGAAAAATTTATCTTGAGACAAACCAAAGAAAATGTAAACCATTAAAATTGAGACGGAGAGGACTACAAGTTAAATACTCCCTCTGTATCATATTATAGGGGTACTTTCCATTATATACTATTATTAAGAAATCATCAATGTTATTATTTTATCTTTTATTTATATTCATGTACATTAAATTAAGTTAGAAAAAAAATCATTAATACACTAATTATTGGTGAGGGTAAAATAGGAAAGATAATTATTTTTATCCTCATTTAGTACATGTCCATATAATATAAAATAAATATTTATAGAAAGATGCTCATATAATATGAGACGGAGGTAGTACAAATTTAAAATTTTCCTATATTTTACACGGTATTGTTGGTTGGATATTTTTATTTGTCCTTTGAACTATTCACCCTTACATAATAATTACTTAATTAAATTAAAAAAAGTAATATGTCACTTTCTCACCATATAATATTAATTCAAATTTCAAATACGGATACGCAGACAAATTTTGAAACTTCAAATTAAAGCAATTCACAACGTTTGAAGAAGCTGTTATATATACACGCATTATACACACCTTTTTCCATCCTCTTATTCTCTGCTCTTTCTTTTCCACAATTTCTTTTTTTATTTCTCTGAAAGCCCCAAAAAGGGGGGGCCAAAACCATAAAAAACTATGAGCAGAAAAAGGAAACTCAGGGACATTATCGGTATTTTGAAAGACAAAGCTTCCCTTATCAAAGCCAATTTTTCAACAAAACGCAGCGTTTCATCAATCCAAATCACCGTCATCCGCGCCACCACACACTCCTCCACATCTCCGCCGCGGAACCACCGCATCGCCGCCATCATCGCCGCCGGTGACCACTCCCTCCCCGCCATTTACGAGTCTATCAACGCAGTCATGGACCGCCTTCATGGTACCGGCAATCCATACGTTGCCCTAAAATGTCTGTTCATTTTTCATAACATTATGGCTAAAGGTTCAATTCTATACAAGGATCATGCATCCTTTTTCCCTTCCTCCGGCGGCCATAATTCGTTAAATCTTTCGGGGTTTTACGATAAATCCGACGCCGAAACGCGACAACTCTCGTCGTGGGTACGGTGGTACGCTAATGTCCTTGAACGTAACATGATCACGTCTAGGACGTTGGGTACATATATTTCTCCTTCATCAAGACTATCGATAAATTTCGATAAAATCGAGAATCATAAGGGAAATAATATTGGATTCTCCAATTCCGTTACAGAAATGGAATCGTTGGTGTGTTTAGTGGAAGGAATTTGTGAAGCGCCGGAGTCACAATATTGTCAAAAAATTGACTTAGTACATGGAATTATGATATTAATTGCGGAAGATTATCGATCGAGTCAGTACCATATAATGATACGACTCGTTGATTTATCGAGTCAAGTTTGGAGTTTGAGTTACCTTGATTTGACCGAATTGATATTATGTTTGACAAGGCTTGAGGGATGTAGGAAAAAATTGAATGAATTGTTTATACGGCGAAAAAATGATTTATTTTGGGAAATGGTAAGTCAAAGGAAAATGGATATGGAGATGGTGAAATATGAAAGGGAAAAACAAAGTTTATTACTATGGAATGTTGATGAGAAATCTGATGAGTTAAGTTGGTCATCACAAAGATTTGCAGGAAAAATTCAACAATTTTGGGTTGCTGCTGCATAGAAGTCAATTGGAGACAGGTGATTTTTGGGCTTTAGATTTTGTCTAGAAGCCTGGGCTGGGCTGTAGTCATTACGGGCCAGAAGACCAATTTTGGCTGTTTTCAATTGGAAGCCTTTTTGGGAGTTTTGTGTATTTGAAATAGTGTTGATTTTTGAATATGGTTTTCATATGTGAAAAAGGCTGAATTTTTCACACTTGAAATAGAATAGAGTCCTGTTGAAACTGATCAGTTTTCTACTTAATATGTATAGTACAAATAAGTATTATCCTAATATTTCTTGTTCCAAAAATGTTTGATGGAAAAACATTAATGTAGATGCTTGTTAAGAATGTTTATGGAATTCACAACGTGATATATTTGACTAAGTTCGTTATAAAGGACTATAATCTTTTATTCTTTTGTTTCAAGGCTATTACTTCTTTTTTCTTTTCTTTTTTTTTTGTGCACATGGGACTACACAATATTTGAACTAAAATTATTGTATTTGAATGGATCTGTATGTCAACTTCTAGTTCCTGCTGTGCCCAGTCCTATGTATAGGCCAATCACAATCTTGATAATATTATAAAGTATAAGTTACATAAATTTTACGGTGAAATAAAAAAATTTCAATATCTCCTAATCATTTACATAATTATTAAAATTCCTTAAAATGGCCATTATACGGATACACTGGCACATACTTGATTTATAAGCCATGATTTGCGGATACACTGATACTCATACATGATTCATAAGTCATAATTTATGGACATACTAACACATACATGATTCATAAGTGGCCATTATGCGAATTCATAAGTCATGGTTTGCGGATACACTGACACTCATACGTGATTCATAAGTCATTTATGCGGATACACTGATACTCATATTGATTCATAATCTATTTATGCGGCTACACTAATGTAAAAGAGGAATTTTAGAAATTTATAAGAGAATATTTGAAAATAGTAAAAAATAATACGTGTACTGTAAATTTCCCTATTATAAATGATTGATGGCAAGTTAAAAATGATATATCATTCAATTTTATTGGTACACGTCCAATAGCCGAGTGTCCGAGTATGATAGATACCTTGGGGAAATTTCTTTTTGATGAAAACTTAATGTTACTTTCGTGTGTTTAGGACTCCTAGCGAAGCCGGTGCATTATTTACGAATTCGTTATTTTGATTCAAATTTTAAAATTTTAATAGAATTTATTGAATACATATAAATTATTAATTTAGAATTCATTTATTTAATAAATTAAAATTTCAAATTCCAATCTAATTGCATTTTACAAATGGCGAAGTATTACTCAGATCAGACCTTTATTTTTTATATCAAAACAAATTTAAAGGTCTTTCTTCTCTTCTTTGCGTTTTCTTTTAAAATAAAAAATTAATCCTAAAAACTTACGTTCGCTGTTGGCCTCAGTAAGAGAAGCATTTGGGGATTTACTATAAAATTCCAAACTAGACCTACTCCATAATGACTATCACATCTCCTAATCCTCATCTTAATTCATATCATTTTTACATTTCACCAAATAATCTTAATAAACAAATAAAATGACCTGATCCATCACTTGGACAAAAATGAGGCATGTGTTATTAGGTGGCGCTAACTCATGAGTTTATCAATCAATTTACTAGTCACCCTTATCTTTGATTTATCTATATTATTATGCATCAAACAAAATACTCTTGCACATAAACAATTTGATTGTTTCTTAAAGAATAACTAGCAACGGAACAAAAGAAAAAAAAAATTAACCAACTTGTTGATTAGAAAAAGAAAATCATCTTCTACGATTGACTAACCGGAGGAGGCTCAGACCACTTTTCGACATGCATTCTAGCTTTTTTAGCCTGCCAAAAAAATGCACAATAATGTTACTAATTCTTATTATTAAGATATTTACGGTTTCATAAAAGGGAAGGAAAAATTGAAAAACAAGCTCCGTGATTTTGCATTTTCATGAAATTTTTTTATTACTAGTAGTGTAATACCTCATTCTCCCAATCACAACGATACGTCATAAAAGCTAGTATTATTGTCTGCAAAGCTGTCCCTCCAAAAATCATTCCTGCCCACATACCCTGCAATTTCCATTTTTTTTTACTTATAACCACAAATAAAACTCAAATTGAAATTGTTACATAATTATTTTCTTAAGATTTATAAATATTTGAATGAGTTTACGTTTGATGCATTGACAATAGACAGCAGAGCAATAATACTCATGTAGTTCTAATTCCTATGGACACAAACAATCGATTGACTCCATTGTAGCTAGGAGTCTTAATTCTAATATAATACCATGTAATAATCGATTGTATAAATGTTTTTACTATTGAATTATATAATGATATAGGAAAAAGAGCAATCAATTCTTGAGAAAATAAATTCAAGTGCTATCATGATATCAGAGCAATCAAGAACTTGTATACAGAATCAACTCACCTTATACGATAATTAAAAATACATTTCCATAATAAGAAAAAAAGAGACCAACATACCTCAAGGCCAGTACGGAAAACCATACCCATAAGAATTCCAAGAGGGACTCCAACAAGGTAATAGCTACCTAGATTAATATAAGCCACTTTTGATTGCCATCCGGAACCAACTGCAACCCCTGTAACAAATAAGGTATCTTTCTATTAGTTCTTAATTTTGTATGGAACATCAATGTATATAAGTTAAACTATGTAATTACCAGATAAAACAGGTTGAACACTGTTTAGAAGAATGGTAAAAGCAAGGAGGTAAGAGATCTTCTTCACAGCTCTTAGGACATCAAAGCTTGATGAGAAAATTAGAGCAAATTTATCTTGATATATCATTATTAACAAACAAAATATTAGCCCTATCACGGTAGATTGTAGCACTGATACTGCTGTTGAGAATTTTGCCGCCTTTCCTCTTCCAGCACCTAGCTCATTCGCCACGCGCACTCTGAAAATATTATTTAGCGACTTTAGTATAATAAAATTAAATTTGAGTGATTTATCGCACATGAAATTAACCTTATAATTATTGCTCAAGCAAGCAAGAATGCTGTCAACTTATAATCAGGGACGGAGTCACCCGTGGGAATTTTTCATTGTGTGTATATACATATATAGATATAACATATGTGCAAATAAAGTTATATTCACTAACTGCTAGGTCAATTTCTTGTTGAACGTATGATTTTTCTAGTTAAGGCCAACATTTCAAATCATCCTGAAAATATAACAACAACAACATATTCAATGGAATTTCACAAGTGAAGTTTGGGGAGGATAGAATATACACAGACCTTACCACTACCTCATAGAAGTAGAGAAGCTGTTTCCTCGAAACCCTCATCTCAAAAATTCATAAACAGAATAAACTAGATATGATAAAAAGAAATAGAAAGGGCGACTAATATGATTTACATTTATTAGGGACCTCATTAATTATTTGTTGATAAAATAGAGGTCACAGACTTATAGAAAATGAAATCACTGACCTCCTTCATAAATGAAATTCAACAACAAAAGAATATTTAGTGGTAATAGATTTTACTTTCATATAATCGCAAAAACATTTAGCGAAAATTGAGTTAATGTCATTGTATTTAAATATTTATATATTTATATACCATGATGGTTATAAATACTTATATTATATTATTGGCACTAAATATAAAATAGCAGTAATTAAATAATTGCCCGCAAATTTTTTTATTTACTGTAGTATTGACCAGTTGAGCTACGCTACGTTTGTGACTACTGTAGCACATTATATTACTACTATCTAATCTTCAGTACGTAGTAATAGTATATGCACATAAGTGTGAACTGTGAATGAGTAGGTATAAGCTTTAATTTTTGTTTGGCCTGTGTGGAATTTAGTTTAGACACGTAATAATACTCTTCTCTATTTGTATCTGTCAGACTCAATTGATTATGTAATCATATTTATAGTACTAATGAATCTACTAACTCTAACAGATGATAACAAATTCATATATTAAAATATGAGTACATGAATCACTGAGTTTGTCAGTTCAAATTAATTCCAAAGTGGATATATTATTAAGGAGAAAAGCAAAACAAATAACTGACAAGAGTTGGTGTAATGTCACTATTATATAGTCCTTTTTCATTCCAAAAACCACATGATACAAACAGACAACAACATCATTTTCTTAATTAATTATGTTTTTCTGTCAATTGTCATGCATCACACAATTCACAACACGTAACAACTTCCTTCAGAAAATTAAAGTGATTGAAGGGAGGCAAATCAATGCCCAGATTTATTAGCAAATGAAAGACATAAGCATGAGAAAGATATGATAATTTGGAAGCATCATTCAAAGAAATGGAATTATTTCTGCTTCCTGATTTCACCCATGTTATTTTTGAAAGATTTGAAGTAGTTTATTTTTTTAATATAAAAATCATTACACAAAAAGAAAAATGAGATAAGTGTAAAAAATACACATAAATTATCCCTTTTTTTGAGTTTAGTGTCTAAAATTATTGGATGTGAGTTTCATATCTAAACTATCATTTATTAGTTTGATAAAAATGTGTGGTGTGTGTAATAAACTCTCTTTTATGGAAAAAAGTCTTACGACATGGCATGCTACATGGATAAAATATTCCACCTTGAAAAAAAATTAAATAAACTATTAATATTAGTCAAAGTTAAAGATTAAAGTATTAATATTCTTCTCCCCAAAAAAATATTTTTTTAAAAATAAAATTTAAAATATTTTTTTCACATATTTCACCCTCGCTCCTTTTGTTTCTCAAACTAATAAACCATATTTTAGATGCGAAACTCTCACTCCCAATAGTTAGGTAAAAAACTCAAAAGGAGGATAATTTAAATATGTTTTTAACACTTATCTCAAAGAACATTGAAACATTTTTTCTAGTCTAAAAGGACTTTCTATTTTGCTTCTTGTTTTTTTTAAGTAAAAATAAAAATTACGTAGCGTTCAAATTAATTTATATGCATTTTGATTAATTTTATGAAATGCATGTTACATTTCTTCATCACATGCATCCGATTATGTTATCTATTGAAAGTTAAATAAAAAGAAGAAAATCATATTATTATTTATTTTTTAACAAGGTCACTCAGATTTAAATGGAAAAAAAATCAGTAAATGGCCAATAAAATATGATGTGGCATCTTAGGAAAGAGACTTTCCTTCGTTAACCATTACTTCTTTTAAAGAAAAAAAACATGTGAAAACGTAATTCGGTCAAAGGTGAACAGATATTTTTACAATTAAATATACATTATTAGGGATGACACTCAGACAAGATGATTTGAGGTAGATTTAAAGTTATGTGGGATGATGCATACGACAGAGTAAGGTAGATATAAAGTTACGTGGGATGGTGCATGTATAGAGGGATAGGGTAAGTTTAAAGTTATATGAGGTAGCGTATGCGGGATGGATTGAAGTAACTAATTTTAAAATTAATGCGGGACGAAACGAGTTGTAGGTTTAAAGAATCAAATAGGAATTCAAAAAAAGTTAAAAATATTTGTAATTTGTAAAAATAAAAGATATAAACTTTTTATATTAAACATTGACTCTAATTTTATTTTTTAAAAAAATTTAAACTAGACATGTTCGATAAATTGTTAGTTGTTGAAATGTTAATTAGAAATTTTTAATTAATTATTAAGAAACAATTGTTAAAATATCAACTAAAAATAATTAATTAATTGTGAGATGTTAATTAGTAAATATTTTTAAAAAAATATTAATTTTTATTTTTCATATTAAATTCAATTAAAAAACTTAAAAATTTAAGTAGTGCAGCCTATGCAAAGAGGCAGGAGTTGAAATGGAAAAATCATCATGTAAGGTAGGAATAAGATGATTTAAAAAATTTAAATTTATGAACTGAGCTCAATATGTTTCACACCCACTCAATTGCCATCCGTATACATCATGACTAAATTTTCCACATGTGCTTGATATCTAAGGCTCTTTAATAGGGATGGTGCTTTTAAAAGCTTCAACATGAAATCTTTAATTAAAGTTAGAAGGGTTCCATCAATCTTGTCACAAGACCTGTTGATAACTTCTACTGCTACTAGTCAGTAGTTATGACTAAAGGGTCGGTGTGAGTATATGATATAATAATTTTAAAATAAAAATACGATTATTTTATCTTACGTTTGATTGATTGTATTAGATCATCTTTAACTTATTTATTTCACTATTTTTATCTTTGTGATGGAATAAGCTATTTTAAAATACTCCCTCTATTTTATATTAATTGAATTTATGAGGTAATGCACATATATTAAGAAAAATATTCAAAGACAAACTTTACACCACACTTTCCACTATTGTCCTTTGTAAAATCATAAATATATAGTGTAATTTATTTTCTAGAAAATGTAAAAGTTCAATAAATGAAAAGGTAAATATGAAAAAAGTTTCAAACATTCATCTTGAATTTTAAAAAATTCAACTATTTTGAACCTTGAAAAAGACCCTAAAAATTTAATTAATTTGAGACGAAGAAAATATATAATAAAATAATTTATCCTAAATTATTAAACATCGCGATTAATATGTTTCCAACTAAATGACCCCTTAATATGTGTAATGAAACGTCAATAATATTTCCCCAAAGATAATAGATCACTTAAAATGAGAACAAGAGGATATATATAAATAAATAAATAAAGGATAAATATTAAATTACCCGGTGGCAGCGAAGAAAGCCAATGGTATCATCATTTCCCAACCATTAATATTCATGCTGCAATAGAATTACCCAGAAATACAATAAGAAAATAACGGAAACATAAAAACAAAAGATGCCAATTCAAAAAGAAAAGTATTGCACGTGTTAGCTACTTTTTGTAGCACTCAATAAATTACTTTCTTCGTGATATCGTCTAACTTGAAAGAAGATGCTATTTTTTTAAATTATTTTTTTCAAATTAAAATATTTTTAATTATAAAAAAATCATATAAATTTAAATAGACTACATATAGTATAACAAAAAACAGTAATATCACAAGAGAAGCAACAAAAAGGCTCACCAGATGGACAAGGCATCAAGAGCCACCGTCGCATTCTCCAAATATCCCGTCATCAACATCAATATCCTATAGTACCAATTCTCCAAGCTACAAAAGTTCCAAACAAAAATAAATAACAATAACAATAATAATAATATGAAGAAGAAGAAGGATAGAATTTGACTCCCCCATAACTAAAATAATTAATTACTTCCATATAAAATATATTTTTATAATTTAATAATTTTAATCGTGCATTATTTCTTTCAAACTTTATCTTCGAGTAAGCTTTTGTCGTGCATGATTTTTCCAATCCCGTGAATTACTTGAATAAAGAAAAGACGTATTTGAAAAAAAATTTATATCCTCTGCGTTTTATTTTATGTGATTTTTTTCCACTTAGATTGATATTTCAAAAGAAAGAGAAAAAATTGAATTTGTGAGAAATAATTTAAAATATTTATTGTTAAAATTAATTTTATTAAGAATAAAAAATAAATTTTATTTTTATTTATCGCTTTTATATCAATAAAAAAATATTTTTTTTAATATTAATTACTTGCTGTTTAAATTATTTTTTTAAAATTTAATATTAAAATATAGATTAATTATGACAAATAAAAATGAATGGGATAATATTAAAATTATGTTTACCAAAGCATGACACCAGAAGCAGCGGACAGTCGAAAAAATTCCCATAATCCTGAAAATGCCTGTGTTGAGAACCCACTCCACGTTTCTGGACACCCACCGCATGCGGCGTACATAAACAATCCAATAAACAGCAACCACCACGATATATCCAGTGCTACGGCGGCTCCCACTATCCCAAAATTCAGTTTGTACACAAACAACCAACTAATCACAGTGTGAATCGCCAGCACCGCCAGTGAAACCCAGGCGATAACCTCCGTCTTCAGCTGGCTCTGCAGGAACCTCTGTATCGGAAACTGAAAAGCAAAGCTGAAGTGCAGCGGAATAAACCACATCGACACTAGCCCTGACAGCTCAGCGACTTCGTCTGATTGACCTAACGCTTTTAAAATTGGGGTTGCGAATGTGTACATCGGAAGCAGAACGAAACAACAGAGGATAAGAACGATCCATGATCTCTGCATGTATATTCCTAACATATGGAGCTTTTTTGCTCCATAAGCTTGTCCGCATAAGGTTTCTAATGCACTCGCCATCCCTAACTACATCCATGTCAAAATTATGCAAAGGAAAGTCAGAAATTTTGATGAAGCAGATTCAATCCAGCTACCGTTCCTGTTTTCTAATTAATGCAGATGAGTTGAAATAATTTGAAATTTCAAAGAAATTGATGGATAAAATTGAAGAGGAATTGCAACTGATAATTTTAAAAACAAAGTCAGGCGCAGAGGACGAGGAAATGGAGAGTGACTATAAGGTAGAGAATCGAATCCTCACTAATAGAGATAGCCAATCTCCATTGAGTCGTGAATTCAATGCAAAAATGTCATACATGAAATTTGAACATATTACTTTTGAATCGATTTTCTCAAGTATTGAGAATTTAACAATTTTCATCTACAACTTTATCCTAAATGATAGATGGAATATAAGAAGATTCAATTCATTAATCTCTGCTGTTTTCTGAATGGGCAGATAAGGAAAACTAATAATGTGAAATTTGAAAGAAGTTGAGCGGCGGTACATACAAGGAGGCCAAAGTTGAGGCCAACAATGACGGTATTAGAAATGGAGATTGCAGCAAGTTCAACTTCACCAAGGTGACCAGCAAAACCTTGAGTAATAATGTTCATGGTGTAAGCGGCTATACGGCTGAAGATGGATGGACCAACGATGTGCCATAACTTTTTGGTTTCGATCCATACTCTTGTTTTCAGATCCTTATCATCTTCCTCCTCTATTCCATCAATTTTATTCTCCGGCAACCAGTCCACCGTGGAGGTCTCCTCCGCCAACAACAATGGTTGCCGGTTTTCGTCGATGACGCTACCCATTTGAAACACTAGTTCTAAAATTAGTCGCGATAAAAGAAGTGGGTACCAAAAACGAAAGTTGTATGTGGAATTTTATCGAAAAATGATGAAAAGGGCAATTCGATAACGGCGCTCAACGTGATTGGACTGATATTTCTGGTTCAAATTATTCGTCCAATCCAGTCTGCACAGAATTTAAAGCCAGCTACGTGCTTACGTCAGTCGTCAATAAATTGCTACTTCGATTGCAATTTATCACCGTATTATTGGTTCAATAAAATTAATCAAAATCAAACTGGTCTTATTTGGAAGTGGTGGAAAAATTATCTAAATGTACGACTTATTTTTTCTCATGTTTTTAATAAGTTTTATCATTTGAAAAAATTAAAAAAATTCACTCTCTTCCCTGTGGGTTGGATACATCATTTATGGGTTGGATATAGTATTTTACATGATATATTTAGATTGAACCAAATTTAAAAAAAAATTGTAATTTGAAAAGAGTAGGCATATGTTGTAATCAGCTTTTAATATATGGGATTTGTGTAATCTGTACAATTTTTTATTTTATTTTTTTGGTAATGAGAATAAGTAATTTTCTTATTTATTTTTTAATGGTCGGTGTAGGTAAGCAAAATATATTATTTTAAAATTATCACTCTCTCATTTTATTTTAGTTGTCATAATAAAATTTAGCACAATCCTTAAGAAAAAAATTACTGTAATTAGAAATGTTGTCTGACTAATATATCTTTTATACTCCCTCTGTCCCATATTAATTGAATTTGTGAGTTAATGCACACATATTAAGAAAAACATTTAAAGACAAACTTTACATCATACTTTCCACTATTGCCCTTTGTAAAATCATAAATATATAGTGTAATTTATTTATTAGAAAATGTAAGAGTTCAATAAATGAAAGGGCAAATATAGAAAAAGTTTCAAACATTCATCTTGAACTTTGAAAAATTCAACTATTTTGAACCTTGAAAAAATCTTAAAAATTTAATTAATTTGAGCCGGAGGAAATAACATACAAGGGAGTAAATAGTTTTAGAAATCCATGTTTGGGGGGATAATTTCTTAAAAATTCAATTAATTTGAGACGAGAGAATAGTAAATAATAAAATTTTTATCTTTATATGTGCCTCTTAATTCTAGAATAATCAATGCTAAAGACAAAATTAAAAAAAAAATTGATTTTCTCTTTATTGTCTAAGACTTAGATTTTAAGTTAACAACTATTTTTAATATACTTGATAATTAAAGTGGAATGGAGAGAATAATATATTATTGGATAATATTATGAGGGGGAGATTTAAGACCAACTTCGTGCCTACGTCAGTTGTTTATTTGAATGGTTACGGTTTGTTTGTTTAGAATTTTAGATTACTTCATTGCAATTTCATCAGCAAATTTTCTTTGAAATAAAATTAATCAAAAGTAAACTGGTATTAGGATGTGTGGTTGGTAAAAAGGTAAATGTTATTTTTAAAAATAAGTGATTTTTTAAAATTTTTCTTTAGTGTGTACGATAAGCAATTATAAATATTATTCGAAAATTATTTATATATGATTTTAGGCAAAATGGGAGTGCAAGTTTTGGTAGATTAGGGATGGTTATAGAGATGAAGTTAAAATTCAAAGCTTATTATGAGTTTAGGATTCGGGTATGTCTAAGTTATTTGTTTTAAATTAATAATTTACATATTTTTATTAGAATTCTTAAGATAAACATACAAATTTAAATTAAAATTATTGAGGAAGTGCCATGGAAAGTGGGTTAGCAACACAAAACATTACTTTTGAAATTTATTTTTTCAATCACATTTCCAAAAAAAAAAAACTTATTTTTCTAGTAAAAGAAGCATTTTTTAAAAATAAAATCTGACAGATCGATTGATCAACTTTATGGATAAAAATGAAAATGTTAAAAAATCCACAATAATGAAAATTATATCTAATTAGACTAATTTAGGATTGCAAAACATTTTCTAAGGAAAGTTTTCGTCCGTATCAAACACACTCATAGGTTGTGTGTATTGGCAGGGAGGAATATATATATATTTTAAATATTTTAATTTGTCTACATTTGATTGGGCAAAATATTTTTTCTAAGAAAATAAATTTTTTAAAAATGAGGAAAAATATTAATGTATAAATAGCATTTCAAATTTATTATTTCCTCCTAGGCACCCAATTCCCCGAACCCAAATTCTTGACCATCCACCTGCAAATTCCAAGTTCCATCTCATCTTCGTATTATTTTACTATATAACATACAAATATTTTTGAAATAATATTTTTCTTACTTATCAAATATTAAAAAATCTATTTATTTTCTAGGAAGTCATTTCCTTTTCTACCCATCACAAGAAGAGTTTATATGATTGAAGCTTGTGAAGTAAAACAAGAGCAATTAATAATTGAAAACTGAGGTGTTGTTTTATTACGTAGTCTGTATACTAAGACATACAGTATACTTGTTGCATTTCAATTTTGACAAGCACTTCACCAGCCAACAATTTTTTATTTTCTTCTTACAATATTTTGAAATTTTTGTCAAGCAGCAAAATCGAAACATTTTAGTATATATTACTGTAAATTGAAATAAAACGGACAAGTAGCAAACTACTTGGGTGCCAACTTTGTTTTGATTATAAATATGGCTTGATAACGAGTTGTAACGACAAATATGACCTAAATACTGATAAAATTAGGTTTCATGATTTGATTCAAGTCGATTTTCACCTATAAGATAATTCAATTGATTTTTTATGTACTAAAAGAATCTAATTAAGTCTATTTGTATCTGACTTTTTTTTAGTTATTAAAGAATAAAGAAGCATAAAAGTATGAGCATGGCGAGTATACATGACAAGCAGCATCTAGCTCCAACTAATAAGACCTCATCAGTTTCTGTCTCTGCAATCGAAGCTTCCACTGTCAAGCATAAAAGGGTGTGCTCAAGTGGGTTAAACGAGGAAAGAATACTGGAACAAACATACTATACAACAACAAATAGCATAGCTATCTTTCAACATAAGCAGACAGCAAATTTTCACCACGCCTGTGAGAATGAGAACCCTTGTCAATGAATCAAGAGCGATAGCATTGAGCTACCTCTCAAATTTCAGCTTCTCATACCTAAGTTGAATGTCCATTACAAAAAATTTGGACTTCATATAGAGAATAAGGTCCCAAAAGTGTCTCTTGTCTTGGCAGTTAGACCAAAAATGATCCCTTTTATATTATGTTGGAGCACTAATAGTCCTTAACTTTACAATAATAGAGCACATTTAGTACTCCCAAACAGAAACCATGGCATGGTGTCCGCCTCATCAAAATGTTGGTGCCATGTGGGATTGAGTATCCACCTTAGACAGCCCTAACAGAGCCGTACATTTGAACTATATAGGTAATGGCAAGAGTATTGTTATATGAATAGTACGGAGGGAAAGGCAACCCTTTTTGCATATTAGGGGGAGAAATTTGACCTTTTTCCCTTGTTTTAATGAAAGAAAGTTATTTTTCTAAATGAACACTCGTGTGATGAAGATATTCAGAGCTCTTATATTGTTCCATCATCCATGAGGAAACAATAATATGACTATGACGTTCTTTTATATTACTTATTATTCGTTTACCTTATTTGTTCTGTGAGCATGTACAGTTTTAGAGTAAGAGCTCATGTTGTGACATGGTGCAGGACAAGATTAGGAGATGATCAGGGTCGAGTTAGCACATATGTTTTGAGTAACTGAGGAGTTGCTTGATCTACTTCGGTACTTAACCAGTTCTGTCATTCAAAGATCACGATTTTCTGTTTGGGAGTACCAAATGAGCTACTTTAAGGGACTAATAGTGCTCCACCTATTATATAAGAGATTATTTTGCGTCTAACCTCAAAAATAAGAAACCATTTTGGGCTTATAGAAAATTAAGATGAGAAAGAAGGTTTTAGCTGCACAGAGAAATTGAAGAGAGAACTATCAGATTTTGATATGTTACCTCTTTATATGGTCCACTGACACCTGATGGTCATAATTGCTAAAATAACGGTTTGAACTACAGTCCCAATGATCATACCGCACCATAAGCCCTGCAAATTTACTTGATCAATGTCATCTCCAGTAAACAAATTGAGTATATCAGATTGTTGTCATTTTCACTACAGTTAAAATTATGAACGGAGAATCCAAAATATCATATTTTACTATTACCACATACCGTTATCCAAAGTTTAGTGACCATCCAAAAAAGATACCAAGGGACACTCCTACTAAATAGTAGCTACCTAAGTTGACATATGCCACTTGTGCCTGCCAACCAAATCCAACTGCTACGCCTGTAAACATTGTAACAGATGAGTATTTAACTACTATGAATCTATGATACATGGCTTTCCATATGAATGTCAGTATTTAGTGGTTTGCAATGAATTTTACTTATACATTGTAGAATCTGACCATGTCAAGTAAATTTACGTTATGTATATAACTTGGTTTAGTGGATAACATACTTAGGTTACGAATTCCTCTCTTCATCTTTTGGTAAGTGATCAGAGGCGGATCAAAATCTAAATTTGGTTAAGACCAACTAGTTGTTGCTATTTTAATGAATTTATACATCTAAAAATATACTTTACGTTGAAAGTATTTGGTTCAAATGAACCTGGTGCTATAAAGCTAAACATGCCTGTGTATGTGATAGTGCTGAAAATAATATATAAAAGCTGAACTCCTCCTGAAATTTCTCACCTGAAAGAACAGGTTGGACACAATTACAGAGGATTGTAGTTGCCAACAAGAATGCAAATCCACCCACCATTTTAATAACGGGAGTGCTTGACGTGAAGATCATAGAAAGCTTATCAGGAAAGACCATAACAATTGACCAGAAAAAAATTCCCAATGCTAAAGTGTTCAACAATGCAACTTTTATGGCAAACATTGCACGACTCCCATTTCCAGCTCCAAGCACATTTGCGACACGTACCCTGTGTTTATAGAAATGGTTATTGGTAACATTCCTACAACACTATAGCCAGTAAAATTTCAATGGTATAAAACAAGAAATAAGATATGCTCTTTTATGTCATTAATATGTACTCATGTACCAGAAGAGAAGATAAATACACATTTCTTATTGTTGGCAAGCCAAAAGAATACATCCATAAGACAATAGAAGTGGACTCGAAATTATTTGATGAACATACCCTGTTGCTGCCAAAAGTCCTAATGGAATCATGGATTCCCATCCGATGACAGTAATACTGGGGAAGAAACAACATCAGTTACTTGCAAAATCAAGCAGAAAAAGCATTTAAATAATATAAGTATATGGTTCTATCTCGAACCAGATAGAGAGTGCATCGACTGCAACCTCAGTATTGTTCATGTACCCAGACACTATAACTAGCACTCTAAAATAAATATTCTCTAACCTGAAATATCAAACTTTATTCCTGAGAAGAATATTAATAATATGACTATGTTCTTGCTAACAAAGATAAATAAGGAATAAGGAAGCATACAGTAGCATCACCCCAGAAGCCACCGCCAGCTTAAGAAAATCCCAAAGGCTAACAAACGCTTGCATAGAAAAACCAGTCCAAGAATGAGGGCACCCTCCAAAAATAATGTAAGCAAAAAGCCCCAACACGGAAATCCACCAAGAGATATCAAGAATAAGGGCAATCCCAACAATTCCAAAGCCCAATTCATAAAGAAAAATCCAACACAAAACCACATGAAGAACAAGTGTCCCACCAGAAACCCAAGCGATTACCACTGTTTTTAACTGGCACTTCAGGAACCTTAACAATGTAAATTGAAAAGGAAAGCTCAAGTGCATAGGGATAAGCCAAATTGCAACCTTTCCAGTCAATTTAGCCGCTGCTTCTGGCTGCCCCAGAAGCTCCAATATAGGCTCAGCAAACACAAAAAGAGGCAATAGTACTAGAGAGCTGAGGAACAATACGACCAAAGAACGTTGTAAGTATACACCCATTAAGGCATATTGCTTTGCCCCATAAGCCTGTCCACACAGTGTCTCCAATGCACTTGCCATTCCAAGCTGACCAATCAGCAATACTAGTTACACTACCACAGCATCAACAAAATTTCAACCAAGAAATTCACATAAAGTAGATCACAGTTTCCTCTATATCATCTGACTATACTAATCATATAAAAAAAAAAGATTCTACATAATAAGCACAAGTGGAGCTAGCAATTCTGCTTATGGGTTCTGCAAAACTAAGTAGCTTTAGCATAAATCATGTATTTATAAACTCAAACTTCTACCTCCGCCACTGACAATGAATGCATATGACTTATAAATCTTTCAAAAAAAAGTAAGACATACCAAGAATCCGAAAGTAATGGAGATGAAGAGGGTTGTGGCAATGGAAATGGCGGCAAGGTCACGGTCACCCAAGTGTCCGGCAAAGGATTGACAGCTGACAGTGAGAGAAAACATGGTCAATCGATTGAAAATGGAGGGCCCTGCTATTTCCCATATTTTGTATGATTCTTGGACTGTTCGTTTCACCAAATTTTCTGCTTTTGATTCTTCTTTTTCCACCAAGACTGTGTCTTCTGTGTGTAAAAGGGGCTCATTGGGTGTGGTTGAATTCATTCTTCTATTCAGTGATAGCATCTGTCGGGAAATACTGGACACCGGCCGGACGTTGAGAAAGTCAAAATAATTGACCGGAAAAAGAATTTGATTACAGGTTGGATTGGGAAACTTAATTAAAACAAGTGAGAATATTCCAAATACAGTGAATTATTAGTTTTGTTTTGAATTGGGACAGTCTTAAAATGCTTTTTTACTTAATTAATTCAATTTGAATATGCTCCAATTTTATCTCTGAAGTATATTCAGATTGAGTTAAGTTGGGAATATTTTTATATATATTATTAATTCAAAAATAAAATTAATAATTTACCCAAAGTTCAAAAATATTTTTAAGTACTTCTCTCTGGGACAATGAATAGAAAAATATGGAACACTCCTCCGTGCGCCTAATTAATTTAGTCATTTTGATTAGCTAAAGATGAAAAATGTTCATATTTACCCCTAAGATGTGAAAAATGATTCAAATTTGCTTTATACATATACAAATAATAATAACAAATTCAGTAAAATTATCAAAAATAAATAGATAGCAAATTCAGTAAAATTTTATAAAATAGGGTCTGAAAAAAATAGAGTATACATAGATGTTATCACTATCTCGTGACGATAGAAAAGTCATTTTCGAAAGATTCTTGGCTCAAATATATTCATCCCGAATAAAAGAAGAAAAATAATATATAGAATTCTATCTAAAACAAAGAACAACGTCAATTCTACAAGAAAAAAAAAATAGAAATGGTAAAATAATCAAAGAGTAATAACAACACTATCACAGTAGCACAACTAATCCTATTAAACCACAAGGGTTGGTGTGGTAATTCGGCACCTCACCCTTTAAGCAAGAGGTTGGAGGTTCGATCTCCACCTCTGATAAATGAAAAAAAACTCTGTGGCCAATTCTCTACCGCTTAGTGCGCTAACCGTGGAACGGAGAATTAGTCTCACAGCTGCCAGCTGTGGGGATACCTTGGGAAAACAAAAAACAAAAAAACAAATCCTATTAAAAAAACCATCATAAGGCAAAACAACATTCTACCTCTATTGACCTTCTACCTCAACATGCAACCTCAATTCTTTTCTATTTAAGATCATGTCCATGTAATATTACGTTTCAACATATCTTGTCTAGTCACTTCTCCCTAATACTTTTTTGGACTACCCCTTCCGTGTATCTCCTGAATCCAACCTTTCGCATCTCCTAGTTGGGGCATCGACACACCTCCTCTGCACATGCCCAAACCATCTCAAGGTCGCTTCTTTCATCTTGTCCCCATAGAAGTCACTCCCACCTTATTCCTAATAGCTTCATTCCTAATCTTGTCACTTCTCGTATAATCATACATCTATCTCAACATCCTCATATATACAACATGCATCTATAAAACATGTGTGTTTTTTACTGGTCGATAATCACTCTACTATATATAACAAAAACGGTCTAACTACCTGCTAAAACCCACAAATAGGGTTAGAATATCTTGTCCCTATGACAAAAAAATAAGAGTGTATATATACAAGAAATGAGATGGGCCAACAGTATTTTAATTATGTAAAAAATAATACAAAATTATAGAAAATATATATTTTCTGTATAATGTAGTTTGTCAAAAGTTATAGAAAGTATATATTGACTATACAATATAACTTAGTAGAGGAGTTGTACACTAACCATATATTATAAAACAGTGAAAAAGTTGAATATAACTTCACTATATATGAAGTATTCACTTGTTATACGTGAAGTATACATTGACTTTTCAATCTCTATCAACTCAAAATTACTTCTAAATAGTCCTAAATTTTAGATGTGAAATCCTCTTAATATTTTGAATCTTT
>DF361585.1:0-31371 GCA_000787875.1 Solanum virginianum
TCAAACGTGAATGAAATTTGTTTGCTGTTTGTACTCTTTTTACATGGCTTTGTGGCCGACTTTGGTTTGGATTTTTAGCCACACATAAGTAGATATAATATAGCTAGTGATACATTAGCTTCTTATTTAAAATTTGGGCCAAATGGATCTCTAAAGGTAATGGACTTGGGCTGCCCAATTTGCAAATTTTTCTCTTCTTTTGTTTTGGCCCAATTAGTTAAGTCTTGTAGCAAGTAGTTGGGCCTTTGCTATTCTTCATATTAGGCTGAAAGTATAGCCCATTTACAATTCTTAAAGATAGTCCAACGATACACCCTTAACACAGATTCCATTCACAATTGGACTTGAGCAAATTCGACGTTGGGTCTCGTCTCCGTTTAACTCGCAAGTTCAAGCTAAGCAAGTAGCTGACTCACCTGCTAGCTTCCTAAGTCCTACAAGCACCTAAGCAAGTAGCTGACTCACCTGCTAGCTTCCTAAGTCCTATAAGCACCTCAATTGTTTTCCTTTATTTAGGGTCTTAGTCTCCTTAACTTAATGCAAAACATGTATGTGCACAACTTTCTCAAACTTTAGATACACACGACGCCCTTTAACACGAGATGCAAACACTTTTAAAATTGGCACTAATTTGAAAGTCGATATCATGTTTCATATGTGTAGTACAAATACTTATAGTGTGTGTGGGGTGTTACAAAAATCTCCAAACTATGGCATCCCTCGTAGATTACTTTGATACTGACTCCAATGCCACCATCCTCTCATCGCCACAAGACTTTTCTCAGGAGGAGATACACTCATCACCCTCCATCCATAATTGCTCTCCACTACTGTCCCCGCCACCAACCACTACAAATGAACCCCCTCAATTTTTTCCTTCACCGTCTCCGGACCTGCCTCCCTATTAGCCACGCCTCTTACTGTCCAAACCCTACTAGTCATTTGATACATTGTCGATTCCTGACTCTCAGCCCTCTTTTCACTTTCTTATTGAAAAACCCTTGTCATCATGTATATACACACCTTTTCTTTGGGTCATGTCGCTTTCACCTGGGTCTTCGCAGCCCTCAGTGGCCCCCTCTTCGACAGCGCCTCTGCCTGCACCTGAGCCCGCTGACATTGAGGATGACATTCCATTGGCTCAGGTCCATCGACCCACTATCTATTGCCCGGCTCCCTTACCTACATCTCCCCGGCCTACTGCTCCTCATCCTCATGGTCCACTCACTAGGAGCAGAAAGCGCGTGCTCGGCGCCCCTACTCCATTGTCTAGCTGCAAAAGGGTTTATCCGGGTAAAGCTTCTACTTTCCCTTTTGAACCTGTTTGAGTTCCTTCCTCCCCTGATGACACCCCTGCACCTACCTCCACCCATTAGAAAAAATATATAGAGAACTTTAACAAAGTGGGCAAGAAAGTTTATTTTTATATGGGGGGGGAGGGTAGTTAGAGGCCGGGTAATCCACATTGAAGTACGCAATTATCCTCTGATTGTGCAACTGTATGACAAACTGGTTTTCAGGGGTGGCTTGACTTATTTTGCAATACTAGTACACCGGTGTTTGAGGCTGAAGTGGTTGAGTTTTACACAAATATGTGTTTTGTTATTTGGGATGTGGCTACTTTGTGGGTGTGTGGGATTGATATTTTGTTTGATAAGGTGAAGCTTGGGGAGATTTTACATATTCTTATGGTGGGGCTGGCGGAGTACACCTAGTTGGAGGACTCAAGGTGTTTGCTGACTTCAAAGTTCATGGAGGGGAGGGTTATTAATGTCCCTCACAAGGTGTATAAGGCGGAGATGCCACTTTTCTTCAAGTTACTGTTTGAGGTGGTGCATAAGGTGATTCTACCTAGGGGTGAGCGTAGACATGAGGCCACATTTCACGACATGGGCATTACTCATGTGATTGATCTTTAGGAGCCTATTGACTAGCCTGCTCTGATTATGCAACATATGGCTCATATTGCTGATCCAGCTGAGGGCCTTCATCAACTGGCCTATGACAACCTACTCACTCATGTGTTCCAGGCCTTCAAGTTCCCCCTTAGTGTAGGGAATACTTTGACAAAGAAGTATATGATTGATCGCCACACTGCCCTGGAGTGTCAGGTTGCTCCTCTTACTGTTGATGCTGCTACACTTGTTCTACCATGGACCACTAGCGCCATTACTCATCTCATGTGAGAACTTTATGAATCTTAGGCTGCACGAGCTAGTCTTCAAGCTCGGATTGATGAACTTCAGGACCAGCTCGGTGCCTCTTAGGCTGAGGTTAGCTGACTTAAGGGCCGGTTCCTTCAGCAGCAAGTGGATCATAATCAGCGGGTGGATTCCCTTCTTGAGCTCCTAGGTGCAGGCATTTCTCTACCTCTCCCTTAGTCACTCCTTTCAGTTGCTCTCCTTCTTTTTTGGCTTCTGCCATAGTTAATATTTTTTTTGGATGTGTATAAGTTTTTTTGGATGCTTATGTGAGCGCTGGTGCTTGCTTGATATTTTTGCTGTGGATATATGTTTTTCTTACTGTGCTGCGTTACTCTAGGTTTTAAATAAGGCTTATATCCTCATTTTTAATGTTGTTGTGTTTTCTGTTGATCCTAGTCTTTTGCCTGCTGTTTTTTCTTGATTCTATGACTTGTGCTACCGTATGTTATCTTTTTGTGATGTCAAAAGGGGGAAGTTATTTACGCATATAGGTTTTCCATCATCAAAAAGGAGAAATTTGTTAGGATTTGTGAAGGTATGACCATACTATTTTGATGATGACAAATATAAGCCAGTAATAGTTTGGAGGAACCAGGTCTGGCATATATGCACCAGTGGAGCTAAGCTGAATCTGAGTTGAAGTTGAAGAGTTATTTATAGAAACAAAATATATATGGGATACGAAGAAGGAAGCAGCTTTGGAAAATGACTGCTTTATGGAAAAGAATGACATGCCCATTTCAAGAATAGAGTCCTACTTGGAAAGTCTTTAGGGTGTAATATAAATACATTCATCAACCCTAGAAGACTCAACTTTTGCAATCTGATTTCGGCACTTTCAAGCAAGAGCAAGGGCACTTGATGAGAGCATTCAAGCAAGATTTAGAGTTAGGTTTTCTTGATTGTTCAAGTTTGTTTGACAATCTTCTTAGAATCTTTGTTTAGTGACAAATATTGTAAGAAGTTGTTTTTACTTCTCGTGAGTTGTTATTGAGGGTGGATTTGACTCTCAAGAGTTGAGTTTATTGCAAGTGGTGTAAGTTATTTGCTTTTCTTTACTGGTTTAGCAAACTTGCACGTGCTATTTAGTAAACCAGGTTCACCGGAAGGTTAGGGACACCAACTCTTTCAATTGTCACCACCTAAACCTCTACTCTATGACTAAATAGAAAACAGAAAACTAAACCAATTAATGCAACCACTGCAAATTGACTGCTTTACTATCACCTATACTCCATCCCACAACACTCTCTCGTTGCCAAGGGGAAAACTTGTAAAAGTTCTATATAGCCTTCTTTTATGTGCACCCTCAATAATTTCATTATACTTAAAGTATGTTTAATGGTATCTAATAAGTCCCGTGAATGAGAATAATATAGTGGAAAGGTATATAAATATTTACAAGTGTTTGGAATATGTTCATTTCAATCGCTGGTATCAACTGGATTCTCCCTAAAATGTGAAAGAAGTAGTGGAAAGCGGTCTTAGAGAAGTCACTGGCTCCATCAAGAAGACTTGGAAGATGATTCTATCATGTATTTTTTTGGTGTATTTGGAAGGAAAGGAATCTCAGATGTTTGATAGTATCTCAACTCTAATTAGCAGTTTGAAATCCTTTTGCTTTATTAACCTCTTCTATTGTAGCAATTTATCCCCAGTTAATGATATATTACCCCTCTTAGATTTTATTAACTCCCTCAATATGGTTTAGCAACTGTTCTTTTGCTTGTGGCCAACTTCTTGATTAAATAGATGTTTTTGTTCTCAGGAATTAACCATGTTAATGTGTATGTAATCCGTATTTTCTTGATGCCTTTCTAATACAACATCATACTTCATCAAAAATAAAAAAGGGTTTGGAAAGTATCTAGACATAGCTTAAATAGTTGAACGTGTCAAAGTTTGAGGTTACACTACCATGTAGACTCAGTCTTTTGGATGACAAAAGGCGACAAAGGTCTGCCTTGCCACAAGGCAATGCAAGTGGCGAGCCGCTTGCCTTATCAATTAATACCAAACAATTAAAATATTTAATTGCATATGTAAGTAACTAAAATCTCAACTTCATTAATATATTAGCAAATATTTCAGTTCAAAAATTAAAAATAGAAAATAGATACCAAAAGTCTGGAACTTGAATGAGGAAAAAGCAAAAGCAAAGTCAAAAGTGAGGAAAAAAAAACAGAGGTAGAAGTAACTCTAAAGTCTAAAGAAGAAGGAGAAAAAAGAAACATAAAGTGATGAAATTTGAAAAAGAAATACATATTTGTTGGAATTTGGAGTCTCTTAAAAAGTGTGGTTGCTGGAGAAGTCTTGTCGGGTCATTTGGTTAGAGTCGCAGTCTAAGTCTAAGAGTACAACTATACAAATTTGAAAAGAAAATCCTAAAATTACCTTTTAGCTTTTAAAACTCCCTAAATTAGTCGCCTTTTTTTAAGATAATATAAAAGGTGACACCTTTCTCACGCTCGTCTCGCCTTTGTCACCATTGTCGCTATCGCGTCACCTTTTGAAGATCGACTCGCCACAAAGCTAAAAGGCAATGAAGGGCCGTCTGCCCTTGCCTTTCACCAGTGGCGACAAGGCGATCTTCTTTACAATAATATGTATACTCATGCCCAAAGAGCCATGGCAAGGCTTGGGAGGGACACTGGGGCAAGCCATAGAGGATTGCGCTCCAAGGCACATTCATTGCAAGAAAACTTAGACAGGACATGCTTCACCAGAGAAGTTTGTGCCAAAAAGGCTAGATGGCCAAAGGAAAAGACTCCGCGATGGGATCAAACCCGAGTCCAAATACGAGAGGCCCGGTCTCGATATACACCCTAGATTGTGAATTTTTGCCATTTTCAATGTGTGGCTATGTATTAGGAGAGCTAGAAGGGTGGAGCTCGACTAAGGCTTCATTTGGGATATCGAAGGTGAGATTATTACCATATTTATTTGTTAAATAAAGTAGATTAACACTAATACTATTCGATTATTCAAGAACTCTAAAAGGAAATTGTGTAGATTTTGCTACTAAAGGTAATTTCTACCACTGGGAACTTATTTATTAAATACAAAATAAGTTTTTAAATGTTATTTATACATGTAAAAAGTGGTGGGATAAAGGTATTAGATGAAACCCTAAGCTTTGCCATTAACGTTGGTGATTGGAGACCTTGTCTAGTTAAAATACATATTGGGTTATAAATGCTCTAATAGACCATCGAATGCCAAGGATGGATGGATTTAATAAGGTCATTAAGCAACTTCAATGGTATTCTGCGCTTGGTAGTCAAAATTTAAGCCCTAAATAGGCTATGTCGAGTTTAAATGAACTACTCTTGATACCTTATATATCGTTGGCAGCATTGGGATGTTGAAATTGAATTTGGGAAGGGTATTGAGGTATGTAGAGATTTATTACCTCTTTGAGCTTTTCCTGCAAAATGTGTTTGAAATGGTTTAAATATTTGATCCTAAAAATGAATCCTAGCTTGTCGAGATGAGCAGATTAGAATTGCAATATTATTTTAATTACTAAATGTTTCAATGGCATTTTGGTTTATGTTTTGTGATACCTCATATGTGTATACTTTTAAAAGCTTAATCATTTGGAATAGCACTTCATTTAAATTTTTAGAGTTTATTTCTCATGTGATAGCCCGGACCTCACTTGTAAGATCATACTAGATTTGGATATATTAGTGGTGTTGTTATTTCTCTTGTAGTAAATGACTTTCTATGTGAGAAACATTTTACATTTGGATATCGCCAAATGTATTGTACAGGCCATTAGTGTCATGATTTGATACAATAGACTTTTAAGGCTATTAAACCCATACGATTTATTTTGAGATAAAAATGTCTCAGGAGTTACTTGTGAGAACCAGGAGTGTTGTTCGACACGCTTTTAGTTCTACTCATTGCTAAAAGACTATATGCGTCAGTATAGGGACGTAAACCAAAGTTAAGGTGAAGTGTAAAGGTTAAAGTCCTCCCTAGTATGGGCAAATTTACTATCATCCGGCAGTGTTATCAAAAGCGAAAAAGCTAAGGTCTATTAGGGCATTAAGCGATATGTGCATATAAAAGGTGGATTTTAATGAGAAAAGGCGTAAAGGGAGAAAAGTACAAATATATATGTTCAGTCCAAGATTAATAATTATAAGCATATAGTATAAAATATGAACAAACAAATTGAAAAAAAATACAACAAAGTGAAATATATATAGTTTAATGTCACTTCTTCAGAAGAGACTCATTACAAGAAAAAGTATATCTTAGAAACTTGATGACGACATTGAACTTCATCAAGTAAGGTGAAGCCCGCATCACATTGAGCCTTTTTTTACGACTTTAAATCGTCTTTGACAACATTTCCATTAGTACAACACTATGATAAGACGCCCGATCAACTAAGGCTATAATACTTGCCACTAGGGTGTACACCAAGGGTTATGGAATATATGTCGATGTCAATATAGTACTCACAACTAAGTTGTTCAAACACAGATGCAGTGTCCAATACGGGTGTGGATCAAGATATTGGATCATTCATAATCTAAATATTAAGACTCAAAGTATAGATTCAGGCTCATGGATTCAATTAAAAATAATTCAATTATTTAAACATATGTAAATTATGAGGCATTATGGAGAAAACTTATCCGATATGAAAATATTGGTGAAGAGGAGAATCCTAGGATATACAGAAAAGGATTGACATAGAACTTCATATATACAAGCTATTCCATATTCTTCAATTTCAACTTACTTTTGTTTTGATTACAACAACAATAACATACCCAGTGGAATATCACAAGTGCGCTCTAAGAGGGTGAAATATATGCAAACCTTACCACTACCTCACAGAGGTAGAGAGGCTATTTTCTGGGTTAATTTTGTTTTGATTATAGAATTAATAAGTATATCTCGAATTTCTTTGTCTATTTTCATGAAAGTACATAAAGTCAATTGACCAACAGATCCTACACCAACTTCATATTGACACGGATGTGGCACCAAAAAGGAAGAATTCAAGCAATTAAGACTCTCGCCAGATGCATAAGCTTGAATGTTTATGATTTGAGGCTTATAAGCCAATGTTGACTTTGAAATAAGTTCATTTGACAAAAGTAACATTTTACATATAAATCATCAGCATAAAGGCTAGAATCCAAAATTTTACATCATAATTCACAACCTACATCCAAATGTGTAGGACCAAAAACCAAAGGGAAAAATAAAAATAAATTATTTTGAGATTTTACTACTTACAAGGATCTTAATATGTCTATAATTGCCAATGGATCATTTATATACTCAAAACTACACTATAACAAAAAATGACAATGCAGTTCATGTAAATCTTATGCAAATGGCTACTCTTGCTCTCAAACTTCTAGAGTTACTCTCCTTCTATATGGTCCACCATATTACTGCTAGGAAAATTCTCCATCTATTCTTGTTTGTGCTGCCATTGCCTTCCATATTCAAAATTACTAGTGTGACAGCTCCTTCAGGCATAGTCCATCAAATACCCCTGAAGTTCCATAACTAGCCAACCACTTCACAATGTAGAAATAAATGGTTGGTTGTCTCTGCATGTTGCTCACATATGAAGCATCTTGGACACATAAATTCCCCTCTTCATGATTTGACTATTCATTTGAAATGTTAGATTTATGGATTGACATAAATGTTTTATGCTTTATACCAATGTTCATAGGATTGCACACACTTTGCCTACGTGTTGGAGAAACGGCCTATGATACATACTGTGCATGTAAAGCTTAAGCCTGTCAACCATCACCCCCTAATTCATTTTTAAAACTAATTCCATATTGACTTTTTGGGAGGTTCCACTTCGCTTTTGTGGAGATCAGTTAGAGTCATTCTTTTGAGTGACTATTCATTTGAAATGTCAGATTTATGGATTGGCATAAATATTTTATGCTTTATACCAATGTTCATAGGATTGCACATACTTTGCCTAGTTGTTGGAGAAACGGTCTATGATACATAATGGGCATGCAAAACTTAGGCCTGTCAGACACCACCCCCTAATTCATTTTTAAAACTAATTCCATAGTGACTTTTTGGGAGGTTCCACTTCATTTTCGTTGAGATCAGTTAGATTCATTCTTTTGAGTCATTATAGGCCTGTCTAAATTGGATAGCTCATTCGTTATCATAGCGGTTCCATAAACAGTTCTTCTTTTGGTTATATTTATGGTTTATATCTATTTTTTGTTTCTACATAAAGAAATATAAAGGGATTTAAATTAAAAGTTGTGGCTTCATGCATGAATTTCAAACTTTTTGAGTTTGTGGATTCAAATGCATATAATTAGGTCACATATATAGGATTGATTCCCTTGGTGCAGGTAGATTATTGGGTACCGATCACATAAATTTTGGGGCGTCACATTTTAACTTCTTTACTAAGTGAAATTGAAGTTAGTTTCCGAGTAGAGTGTTCCGAATTTGCCTACACTACACCAAAGCAAGACGAGAAAACATATAATGGAAGTTCCCATTCGTTCTGGTCCTAAAGAATATTGACTAGTCCACAAGAAAATTCGACTAGTTAACCTAGTCTACTGCAAATATGCAAATACAAAAACCTCTCCCAATAATTAACATTCAAAATAAAATTATCTCAATAGCCAATACTGAACACTTAGAGATAAGACCTTGCAGGACTCTTTGGTCATTGGACATGAAGTTAACAAACCATTTCCTCCTAAATTCCCCCTTTCTTCCCATGATCTTCAAGATTTCCCCAACTAAACAATTAGTAAATATTATTGCAATAATAAATGAAACCCATAAATACAAATGCATTGATGCTCTGTCAAGGCAACACAACATGAAAAAACTGACATGTTTGTAAAACATAATAATATGATGAACATATTGAAGCAACTTAAGTTCAAATTTCATCTACGGGAAATTTTAGCTTCAAATTGCTTTAAAGAGTAACAAATAACAAAAAATAACTATAGTTATTAGTTATGTAATACCTCTCTGAGTAGCATTGAAGTATCCTCTTCTTGAGCTTTACACTGATAGTCTTGTTCAAATCTGTCCAATGCATGGAATTCATGGTATAGTTCCTGTAAAAAGAAGACTAATTCTCCTTACTAGAACCTGAGCCAGATATATTTTTAGGGAAAAGTGGAATGCAAGTTGTTTTCATAAGTAAAGAAAGTGAACTAATAAGCAAATTCCAGCTGCTTCTTTGTGATAACCACAAAAAATAACACAAAGCTCTTTAGTGTGGTTAGTACTGAAATTTACTCTTCTGCCATAAAGAAGCCATACGTGCCAACCTCCCACAAGTATGGCTCTAAGAAGGTTTGTAGATGTTAGGCTTGAATTCTTGAAAATGCAAGATATTTCCAAGGGATCTTTTCTTCCTCGGCACCCAAAGGGCAATTCTCGTGGTAAAGATTTCACTATAAGTATCTAAATGGAAAGTTCATTGCTCCAACGAACCAATTCATCATAAATCTCATTCTAGATTTTTATTAAAGCAAATATGGATGAAAATATGGTGTAATGAATTGCTTAGTTATCAAGTTATTTACAAAGCTCACATGTTACACTCTGTTTTAATTTATGTGGCATAATTTGACCAGACGTAGAGTTTAAAAAAGAAAAGGTGATTTTGGAACTTTCAATCTTAAACATGCCATGTGATTTCTGCAGCTATAAAAGCACGACAATAAGGATAATATAGGGAGTTTAAAGTTAATTTTATCCAAATATAAAAAAAGTCATTCTTTTTAATGGACTAATAAGGAAATAGTACCAAATAAAATAGAGCAAAATGAGTAATTAATTATTGACTGTTGGATATAACTGAAACTGATAAGGCCAAATTATGTGGTAGCATCCATCATTGATCCAACCCTGATACAAATTCAAAAGAAACTTTAACATACTTTCTGTTAGAATAGGAATAGAAATAAGAATAATATCTATAATCCTACTTAAAATAGGAATATAGATAACAATAATATATAAAATCCTACTTGAAAAAGGATTGTATTATAGTATCCTAGTTAGAAAATGAGTTTAATATAGTATCTATAAATAGGGTCTAAAAGTAATAATGTAGAGACACAGGTCAATAATATTTTTCTCCAATATTTTTCACATGGTATATGAGCTTCTATAGTCCTGGTAGAAAATTAAAGAGCTTCTGCTGCCAGGGGGCATCTATGACTCATATATGCTACCCGCTTGGCCAATGATTATGTTAGAAAAATAATTAGGTCACCGTGTATCTTTCTGGTGAATATTTTGTCATATCTAATTTGTGTAGCAATGTGCATCTTTCTGGTGACTAGCTACTTTCTCATATCTGATTTATGTAGCAGCATACCATCTTTCTGGTATATTCAATTTGCATAGCACAATGATATCTTTCTTATTTGTGTTGGGTCGTGCCATCCTTTGGACCCTATCCCTACAATTTCTCTTTTTTTAGTAGGGTTATGCCATCAAAATGATCCTGCCTATATAATTTCTATTTTCCAGTGGATCGTGCCATTACTCCGGCCCAGGGGCGGACCCATATATATAAGGTAAAGTTTCTATATTTTTGTATATATATTAAACTTGAACCCCTTAAACAATAAGCAAAGTCTAGCATAGTCATAAGTCTCTTTTTAAATGAACCTTCATGCTCAGGGTTCAAATCTAACTTAAAGCATTAATTTTTTAGCTTCTCTTAATTATTTTTTTCATTTAAATTCATTTTTAGAAATAATATAGAATGTATTACTATTTCCTTTGGAAATTGTATTTTGTTGGTTTATTCGCACATTTATACTTTTATATTTTGAACCCCTTGAGTTGAAATCCTAGATCGGACACTGCTCCTACCGTACCCATATAATTCTATTTTTCCAGTAGGGTCATGTCATCATTTGACCCTACTTATATAATTTTATTTCTCAATTTATGACTACTTTCAGCCATCAATGCTAATAATTCATTGCATAATAAATTCTGACCAGTTTTAAAGTGGCTTTCTTGGAATAATTTCAAGATGATCCATATTGTCATTCTCCATTGACCTTTTAATCAGTTGAGCATTACGAATGCTTTTCTCTGTGATGATCTTGAGGGAGAAATCTATATAGAGCAACCATATGATTTTGATGCTCAGAGAGAGTTTGGTAGCCTTCTCTGTCATTAGGTAGCCTTGTATGTTGTTTGTGTAAGTTACTCTGTGGTGTGAACTAGTCCTCTGAGGTTGACCTCTAAATAAACGCTTAAAGTGCCATTCTAGTCATGAAGGTCTTTTACAATCAATTCCTGGGTCAGAACTTACTGGCTCATGTCCAGGGGGAGAAAGAAATTCATTAGCATGTTACCTCAGACCATAAAATCCACAATTAGTGCTTGTATCTGAGGCAGTTAAAACCTTGCTGAAGGAATGAACTCTAGGCCTTGTAGGTTCAAAAGGGCTTGAATTTGGACCAATCAGCTTAGCTTGACCTGGCAATGGTATTAAAGCCCTCCCGAACCTGCAAGGCCTATAGTTCATTCCTTCTGCAAGGTTTTAACTACCTCTGATACAAGCACTCATGGTGGATTTTCTATTCTAAGAAAACATGCTAATGAACGCTTTCCTCCCCCGGACATGAGCTAGTAGATTCTGGCCCAGGAATTGATTGCAAAATACCTTCATGACGTGGAATGACACTTTAAGCATATATTTAGAGGCCAACCTCAGAAGACTACTTCATACCATAGAGTGACTTACACAAACAACATATGAGGCTTCTGAATGACTTACAAGGCTACCAAACTCCTCTTGAGCAATAAAATCAGGTGGTTTCTCCATATAGATTTCTCCCTCAAGATTATCACAAAGAAAAACATTAGTAATACTCAATTGACTTGTATGAATTACATTTGTAACAAGCTAGGTACATATGACTTGTATGCACAAACTTGAGGGAGACTGTTAGAATAGGAATACGAACAAGTATAATATCTACAATCCTATTTAGAATAGGAATAAGAATAACAATAATATATAAAATCCTACTTTGAAAAGGATTGTATTGTAGTATCCTAGATGGAAAAGGAGTCATATATAATATCTACAAATAGGGTCTCAATGTAATAATGTACAGACACAAGTCAATAATATTTTTCTCCAATATTTCTCACACTTTCATTGAGCGATTCATTGTGATGCCTTCTTTTTCAGTTCTTTTCTTTTTTAAGCATTCATTAATGACCCTAAAAATATCAAGAATCTATTAACATAGTTCCATCAAGTACATGAAATTTGCTGATTCGACCTTGAAGGTAAGAGAACTTTAATGATGTTGCTGGAGAATTGTGATTCTCTATAAGTAGTTGGGGAAAGATTATAAAATCTTATAAAACTGTAACGAGCTTGCCATCAGTATCCCCTACAATGGAGGATGCCATAGCAAGAGAGAACACACAGATAATATTTTGCATGGGGGTGAAGAAATAGAAAAGTTAAAAAGTTGTTGAGTCTTGCCTAGTAGGTAACCTAGGTCGTTTTGATTGTCAAGAAGGATCAACATTTGCATCAATATATAGTGAACTATTGTGGATTGTGACACTCCAAATGACCTGAAAATTTTGAACCTGGGAGATCCTTTACAACTTTTCCAATTACTGCACAAAACAATAGCTTTTAGGTGCGTAGGGAACATTGCTACTTGGAAGAACGAAAGGAACTTATTCATAAAATGACTGTGTATCACTAAACCTCATGTAGAGGTGAAGGAATGAGTTATAATCTCACTAATTCTATCATAAATACACTCAGATACAGTAGCAACTGCTCCAAATTGAGAAAAAGTAAGTTTATATGGACCAACCTCCTAGTTTTTTTATTTGGAGTGGGAAAGGGTGATTAGAAAGAATGAGTTTGACTTAATCAAGTAGGAAACAACTCCTATTTCATTAGCTTTTAGGAATAGAAGGGTCTTTAATATTAAAACAACAATCAATGAGGCTAATTGAGATCTTAACTATAAGTAAAGGGGGGGATCCAGTCTGATATGTCTATTTGCGTAGTTCATTTATGGGTTCTCATAGGTTTGGCTTCAATATTTTCGCCTAGTAGTGAGTTGGGATGGAATGACCAAGTCAGATCATAATGTCTTTCCTCCACATTCTACATATGATATTCCTATCTATGAGCTTATATATGTTGACCATATAATCAATTTGTATGAAGCAAGTTCTCATTCATAATGCATCAAGAAGATATTGCAATTTTCAATTTCTTTTCGAGTAGAAGAACCACTTTGTGATGACTTTCAAGCAACACAAAGTCAAAATAAAAATAAAAATGAAAATGAATTGATTCAATTTGTTTTCGAGCCAAAGTCTTGTAGAGACCTTTCACCAATCACAATTTCAATCTAAAATCTGCCAACATCCCTCTTTGTCAAATTTCTGTTATGTTTTGGCTGGAAGTCATGTGCCTCTCATGTGCTTCCATCTCCCAAAATAGAAAGGGGAAATGAAATCACCTCCCGGCGGCAAATATTTTATCCTTGATTTGCGTGAGACTATATTTCCCACTATTTACTATTGAATGTGATACATTTTACTGTGAATCCATATTGTAGGCCACCAAAATAAATAACTATCTATGATTTTACTGTAACACCCGGTAAAATTGCCGAAATACCCCTAGAGGAGAGGTATGCACGTAATGTGTCTTCCCATGTTCCGTTCACAAATTTGAGACTGGATATGTAATACAATTAGTGCTTGTATCTGGAATGAAATCCTTAGATCTAAAATGAGATTTCCGTTCACAAATTTGAGACTGGATATGTAATTAGCATGAAAAATTGAGTGGGGAAATGGTCTCGTTCAATTTTTAGAGCAACCGGGTCAAAAGATAATATTTTCTATCTGAAAATAAAAAATAGTAACTGTGCGCGACAGAGGCATGTCGCGCCTCTGTAGCAGAGTTGCACTTCTTTTTTTGCAATTTTTTTGATGGGACTGAAAAACTTGTCTGGAATATTTCTGAAAAAATATATACCTGCGCGCCCAGTTCGTGACTATTTCAAAGTGAAATTTTTTCTAAAACTTTTGAGGGGCATTCCGGACAATTTTCAACCCCTCCTTAACTCAATGCACGATTATAATATGTCATTTATAGCATAAAAAGGGTCTTAAACCCTATTCTAAGTCCTTCCGAAGTCTTGGAGAAAGTTAGGGCTTGAGAGAAGAGAAGAACGTAAAATTGGAGAATTCAAGGGAGAATTCTTGAAGGTTGATCGTTAAAGCTTCATCCTAAGTATGTAAGGCTAAACTAAAAGCATAAGATTATTCTATCATGTGCCCCATAGATGGTTTTAGAAGAGAGTTGAAAGTTCATGAGTCCACATACATGATTCTTAATTTTTTTCTTGAAAATTATATTTGTTACATGTATTTTCATGTGTTGATGATCATCATAAACTTGTTTTCTTGAGTTGATTACTTTTCATGAGATAATGTATAAGCCCTACATGATTATTTTTGAAAGCATGTATGAATAAAGATAGGGATTACGTCTAAAGCCTTGATTGAGAATGTTGAAAGTATACATGAATGAAGATAGGGATTGAACTGGTGTCACGACCTGGACCTAGGGCATAGACATGACACGGTGAATGGGGAACCCGACGGGACCCCAAATAAGTCTCTTAGCATATCATTACACATCTTTGGTTATGGAAGTATTTAAACAACAACAAGAGAACATAAAATAAGGCTAAAGGCAATAAGGGAGTCTTTCATAGCTTAAAAACATATAAGAGTCAAGAGAGTCAAGCTCAAAGCATCATTACATAACTTGTCCAACAACAACTCTAAACTTAGAATTGAGCGGGGGTCAAGATAAATTTCCGAGTTCACCCTCATAGTCAAAAACATACAATAAAAGAAAGAGAGTATTTGCATTACATAAGATCAAAAGATATTATCCTCCGAGTTGAGGACTCACTATACTTGCTTCGACGATAGTACTAGCCACGTAGAGGAGGAGGATGATCAAGTGGAGCTCCGGTTACTACATGGTAACATCATGTAGGGATAGAGTATGTGTCAGTACATTTGAATGTACTTAGTATATAGGATACCATGCAACAAGAGATTGTCAACATAAGCAAAATGTGTACATATAGGCAATGGAAGAGCATAGTAACAATATGACATATATGAATGATGCTTGAAGTAAAACATGCTTATATAGAACATATTACATGTGTAGGAAGACACTATCATAATAGTGAGCAAGGCCTACCACCCCCTTGGCTAGGCGATTGAGGTACAAATCCCCCAACATGGTTGCACAGGCCTACCACCTCCCGAGCAAGGAGATTGAGGTACAAACCCCCCAACATGGTTGCAAGGTCCTACTGCACCTTGAGCGAGGACATTAAGGTATAAATCCCCCAACATGGTTGTATAGGCGTACTACCCCCGAGCGAGGCAATTGAGGTAGAAATCACCCAACATGGTTGCACAGGCCTACTACCCCCCGAGCAAGGCAATTGAGGTACAAACCCCCCAATATGGTTGCATGGGCCTACTATTACTCGAGCGAGGCATGGTCAACTTGCAACACTATTGATACTATTCATGAAATCAACACATATATACATTTCTTTCATCATCATAAAGTCACTTAACTCATATGTCATGTATTAGACCTTCAACAACTCAAGAATCCATAACCGAATATTTCATCAAATACTTGGCGAGTGTGTAATACTAGTACCAAATTATGTAAATCAAGAGTGAGATCATATGAGAAAAACTAATGTGAAACCACCCACCAATACTTGGTAATACCCATATGCAAGATACTTCAAAGCCCCTCATCATAACACATAATGGATCATGGATTCATAGCTCAAAACATGCTTAAACAGTCACAATTTTATGAAACCCCAACATAGTTTATAACTAAATTCATAATATGTAAGATCCATATGTAAATCAACTTAGAAACATGCATTTTATGTAAAAAGGAAGATTAGGTACCATGGGTAAAAGGACCCAATAGTTGAAACCCACATACCTCGACTTTGGAGGTTTCCTTGATGAAGATTTGATTGAGAACTTGAAGCTTGAATGAAATCCTTAGATCTAAAATGAGATTGGGACACTTGAATTTTGGGTGAAATATTTGTGTAAGTGTTAGAGAGGGTTTTGGGGAATGTCTTGTATGATATGAGGTTGACAAATGACTAAGTATAGGTATTTTTACACATAGGAAGGCTTAGGCCCACGACCCCAAAGCCTTAGGCTAAAACTGAAAAACTGGCAACAAAATACACTGCTCTGCGATGGGTCCACATCGCAGAGCCAACGCAAACAGCCTTTAGAAGTTAAATTTTTGTGAAAACAAAATTTTGCTATGGTTGCTCTAAAATCGGGGTTACACCTATTTCCCACTCAATTTTGCCCCCTGATCACGAATATGAAGTCACATTTTTTATTTCACGCACAGATTTTGAGATATATGGAAATTACAATTATGGGCATTTTTGAGGCACAGTTTCGGGCACTGCCGTTTCAATATTTCCCCCCTGGGAACATTTGTTCCTGAATGTCAAAGAAATATATATAAGAGGAATAATCAAGATAATTATAGCCCACATAAGAATGAGACAATGCACTTAAACATCATTTCAAAAATCTCAACATAAGTGTCAAAATCACCATAAACTTATTAATTTAAACATGAATGTATGCAAATGACATGAGGGGTGAAACTTAAGACTTGAAATCATGTAGGAGACTTAGATTAGTATCTTAGGCCCAAGTAGAATGGAAGAGATAGGGATATTACTTTTGCATGTCCGTCTCGGCTTCCCATGTAGCACTTTCGACTTGTTGATTTCTCCAAAGTACTTTAACGAAAGCTACGTCCTTGTTCCTCAACCTCTTCACTTGTCTATCCAAAATTTCTACCAAAACCTCTTCATAAGTCAAGTTGTCTTCAATAACACCCACAACACCTAATAACATGATAGCATTTGGGTCATCCACACACTACCTCAACATAGACACATGGAAGACCGAATGAACTAAGTCCATTTCACTAGGCAGCTCCAACTCATAAGCCACCTTACCAATCTTCCTCAATACCCTATGAGGACCCATAAATCTTGGACTCAATTTACCCCTTTTACCAAAATGAACCACACCCTTCATGGGTGAAACCTTTAGATAGATCCAATCACCAACCTTAAATTCAACATTCCTTCTCCTCATATTGGCAAAGGACTTTTGATGACTTTGGGTTTTTTTCAAATTCTCACTTATCAACCTCACTTTCTCTAAGGCCTCCATAACCAAATCCGGACCCAACAAAGCCATCTCTCCCACTTCAAACCACCCGACTGGTGATCTACAATGTCTACTATAAAGGGCCTCAAAAGGTACCATACCAATGCTTGTATGATAGCTATTATTATAAGCAAACTCAATTAATAAAAGATGGTCATCCAAACTACCCTTAAACTCTAATACACAAGCTCTAACATATCCTCAAGAGTTTGGGTAGTTCTTTCGGGTTGGCCATCCGTTTGAGGGTGAAAGGCCGCACTTAGCTTAACTTGGTACCAAGACCCCTTTGGAAGCACCTCCAAAAGTGTGAAGTGAATTGAGCACCATGATCCGAAAATTCATGAAATCAACACATATATACATTTCTTTCATCATCATAAAGTCACTTAACTCATATGTCATGTATTAGACCTTCAACAACTCAAGAATCCATAACCGAATATTTCCCCATGCAACCTAGCTAACTCGTGAATGTACAATCTAGCATACTCTTTGGCCCCATAAGTAGTCTTAACCAGTAGGAAATGAGGCGACTTTGTCATTCTATCAACCACAACCCAAATAGAATCAAAATCCTTTCTAGTCTTAGGCAACCCAACCATAAAATCCATGTTAATTTCCTTCCAGTTCCAAGCAGGAATCTCTATATTTGGGGCTAGACCACTCAGCCTTTGATGTTCGGCTTTCACTTGTTGGCAATTATGGCAACCATACACAAACTTAGCAATGTATTTCTTTATAACATCGCACCAAAACACATCCCTTAAATCTCTATACATTTTGGTAGAACTAGGGTGAATAGAATAGGAAGAATTATGAGCCTCATCAAGAACTTTCTTTCTCAAGTCCTCAACATTAGGCACACACAATCTACCTTGGTATCTAAGGGTACCATCTCCCCTTTGGGAAAAAACCTCCACCTTACCGTCTCTCATCAAGGTCTTCAACTCTAACAAGGAGGGGTCAAGATCTTGCTTTGTCTTTACCTCCTCAACCAATGAAGATTTTGGTCCATCAACCACCACTACACTACCATTGTCAACCTCTTCTAACCTAATCCCCAATCTAGCCAACCAATAGATCTCTTTAGCCACCTCTTTGCCACCACCACAACCATCAACATGACCTAGGCTATCCATAGACACCCTACTCAAAGCATCGACTATAATATTAGCCTTACCGGGATGATAATGCACACTCAAATCATAGTCCTTATGAAGCTCCTGCCATCTCCATTGTCTCAAGTTGAGATCTTTTTAGTGAACACATATTGGAGGCTCTTATGATCGGTGAACACATCAACATGCGCCCCATACAACTAATGATGCCAAATTTTTAAAGGAAATAACACAATGGCCAATTTAAGCTCATGGGTAGGATAATTCTTTTCATGCACCCTAAGTTATCTAGAAGTATAGGCTATCACCTTACCATTTTGCATCAATACACAACCCAAACCAATTCTTGAGGCATCACAATACATAACAAACCCTTCTAACCTTTCTGGTAGTGACAAGATAAGAGCGGATAAAAGCTTATCTTTCAAGGTTTGGAAACTCTTTTCACACTTATCGCTCCACACAAATTTAGCCTTCTTTTGATTCAAATTAGTCATAGGAGAAGCAGTAGAAGGGAACCCATTAACCAACCTCCGGTAATTACCTGCTAAGCCCAAGAAACTTCTAATATCTGATGGAGTCAAAGGTCTAGGCTAATTTCTAGTCACTTCTGTCTTTTTAGGATCCATCTTAATACCATCACCCGACACCATATGACCTACAAAGGCAACCTATTTCAACCAAAACTCATATTTCTCATACTTAACATACACCTTCTCTTCTCTCAACTTTTATAGCAACACCCTCAAATGACTGACATGCTCCTCCTCACTATGGGAATAATAGATCAAAATATCATCAATAAAGACCACCACAAACAAATTAAGGTAGGGTTTAAAGACCATAATCATAAGATCCATGAAGATAGCCTGTGCATTGGTCAACCCAAAAGATATAACCACGAATTTATAAGGCCCATACCTAGTTCAGAGAGCCATCTTGGGAATGTCATACTCCCACACTTTCACGTGGTGACACTCGAACTGAAGAGGGTACTTATTCTTTATGGTGACCCTATTAAGTTGCCGGTAGTTAATGCACATTCTAAGGGACCCATCCTTCTTCTTCAGAAATAGCACCTGTGCACCCCAAGGTGATTGGCTAGGCCTAATAAAACCCTTCTCCAATAAATCCCTCAATTGCTCCTTCAATTCCTTTAACTCCGCTGAGGCTATACGGTAAGGGAAATAGAAATGGATTGAGTATCGGGGAGGAGGTCTATACCAAAGTCTATTCTCCTTTCAAGAGGAACTCCAAGAAGGTCATTAAGGAAGATATTGATAAACTCATTAACCACTGAGACCTACTCTATAGGACGAACCTCGAACTCAATATCCCTAACCCTCACAAGATGATAGAGACACCCCTTAGAAATTAATTTATAGGCTTTAATGCAAGAAATGAATCTACTCTTAACCACCACATCATGACTCTCCTACTAAAGAATGGGTTCATTTGGGAATTAGACTTTGACTCTATGAGTTCCACAATCAATAGAAGCACAGTATGCATGCAACTAATCCATCTCAACAATAGATGCATCAATAGGAGTAGACACTTCATATGGCTCATATAACAATTCGGGTTCAACATGAAACTTTTTGGCAAAAAAAGGAGTAACAAAAGAAAGAGTGGCACCGAGGTCTATCAATGGTACACATCAAAATCAAAGAATTTTAATATATCGATAATGACATTGGGCACCTCATCTACCCTTTGTCTCCGTTGGAGAGCATAGAACCGATTGTGCCTTGGGGCACCACCTTGTTAGCAACCTCTCACCCTAGGAACTGTATTAGCACCTTGTGAACAAATATCCTTACTCTTGTTCCAATTACGAGGAAATCCATCCCCTTATACCCCATTCCCCCGACAATATAACAAGTATTAGTATCCCTCAAATAGGGGCCACTGTGACCCTTAGCATATTTTATACAAATAATATTAGGCACCACCCCACCATCACCTTGGACCCTTGGGTTGTCATTGGGAAACCTACTATTAGAAGTATAAGAAGACCCTTGGCCTTGATTAAACTAGCCACCTTTGAGACTTTGGAATTTACCATCAAAACGGGCCCTTTTGGCCATACCACTCCTCCTTTTTCTACGCTTCTCCTCTTCCAATTGTTCATCATATGTCATTAGGTGGGACAAGTCCATATCACTTATCAACATAGTGGCACGACACTCCTCATTAACTAAATGATACCCCATCATAAAATTTTTCATTCTAGACCTTGGGTCGACAACCAATTGTGGAGCATATTTGGAGAGTTGGTTGAACTTGAGGGCATACTCCCTCACATTCATAAATCCTTGCTTTAAATTCAAGAACTCCATCATTTTGGCTTCCCTAAGCTCAAGAGGGATGAACTAGTTGAGAAATACCACCTTAAACTCCTCCTAAAGAATCACATTATTGTTCCCCTTCTTCTCTTTCCATTGGACATACCATATTTGAGCCACCCCCTTTAGTTGGTATGCAGCCAACTCCGCCTTCTCCTCCGATCTAACCCCAATGATAGACAACACTTTGTACACCTCATCAATAAATTCTTGAGGGTCCTCATCCACTTTAGACCCATTGAACTCCGGTGGATTCATCCTCATGAAATCCCTTACCCACTTGGAACTTTGAAAATGCTAGCACGTATGTAGCCAAATTACTTATTAAAAGCACAAATTTGCAGAGCCTTAGATCCCAGAGTAGGAGCATGAGGGGCTTGCGCCCCTTGATTGATTTGATTGGTCATGGATTGAGCTTGTATGACAATAGCAATCCAGAATTCTGCATGAGTTAGTTGTTCTTTTTGAGTATGAACTCTTCTTCCTCTTGAGATAGACATGATCTCAAATGGTAAAGAACATCCATTAGAGGGGAAACCTTACCTAAATCCTATAGTATGACATAGATCATGAAGAAGGAAAATATTTCCTAAAATGTCTCATAGCTTCTTACTTATAGTCGTAGTGCACAACAAAACCATTAACAACCTAGTGCTCTGATACCATCTTTGTCACGACCCAAACCTAGAGCCAAGACATGACACGGTGAATGGGGAACTCGAAGGGACCCCAAAGAAGCCTCTTCGCATATCATTACACATCTTTGATCGCGAAAGCAATTAAACAATATCAAGAGAATATAAAATAAGGGTAAAGGGGCTAAGGGAGTCTTTCATAGCTCAAAAACATACAAGAGTCAAGAGAGTCAACCTCAAAGCATCATTACATAAGTAGTCCAACAACACCTCTAAACTAGAATTGAGTGGGGGCCAAGATAACTTTTTGGACTCACCCTCAAGTCAAAAATATACATTAAAAGAAAGATAGTCTTTGCAGATCATAAGATCAAATAATATCATCCTCGAAGTTGAGGACTCACCAAACTTGCTTCAAAGATAGTACTAGCCACGTGGAGGAGGAATATGATAAAGTAGAGCTCCGGTTCCTACATAGTAATATCATGTAGGCATAGAGTATGCGTTAGTACATTTGAATGTACTAAGTATGTAAGAGGCAATGCAATAAGAATTAGGCATCATAATCAAAATGCATATCAATAGGCAACATGCATAATATAATAATATGGCATATATGACCAATGCATATAAGAGATTCACAACATAAGCAAAATACATACATATAGGTAATGGAAGAGCATACTAATAATATGGAATGCATGAATGATGCTTGAAATAAAACATGTTTATATAGAACATATTACATATGTAGAAAGAGACCATCATAATAGTGACCAAGGCCTACCACCCCCTTGGTGAGGTGATTGAGAAACAAACCCTCTAATATGGTTGCACGATCCTACCACCCCTTGAGCGAGGTAATTGAGGTACAAACCCCCAACATGATTGCACATGCCTTCTACCCCCCGAGCGAGGCAATTGAGGTATAAACCTCCTAATATGGTTGGATGGGCCTACTATCTCTCGAGCGAGGCATGGTCAACTTGCAACACTATGGATACTATTCATAAAATCAACACATATACACATTTCTTTTATCATCATAAAGTCACTTAACTCATATGCTATGCATTAGACCTTTTAGAACTCAAGAAACCATAATTAGACATTTTATCAAACACTTGGTGGGTATGTAACACTAGTACAAAATCATGCAATTCAAGAATGAAATCAAGAGAGAAAAACTAATGTAAAACCACTCACTAACACTTGGTAATACCCTTATACAAGATACATCAAAACCCCTCATCAAATCACATAATAGATCATAGATTCATAGCTCAAAACATGCTTAAACCATCATAATTTTATGAAACTCCAACATAATGTATAACCAAATTCATAATAAGTAAGACCCATAAGTTAATCAACTTAGAAACATGTCATAATTTTATAAAACCCCAACATAGTTTATAACAAATTCATAATGAGTAAGACCCATATGCAAATCAACTTATAAATATGCATTTTTTGTAAAAAAAATATTGGGCACAATGGGTGAAAGGACCCAATGGTTAAAACCTGCATACCTCAACTTTGGAGGTTTTCTTGATGAAGATTTGATTGAGAACTTGAACCTTGAATGAAATTCTTAGATCCGGAATGAGATTGGGAACTTGAATTTTGGGTGAAATATATGTTAAGTGTTAGAGTGCGTTTGGGGAAATGTCTTGTATGATATGAGGTTGAAAAATGACTATATGGGGAAATGTCTTATATGATATGAGGTTGAAAAATGACTAAGTATAGGTGTTTTTACACATAGGAAGGCTTAAGCCCAAGATCCCGAAGCCTTAGGCTGAAACTGAAAAACTGGCAACAAAAGACATTGCTTCAAGATGGGTCTGCATCGCGGAGTCAATGCAAACAACCTCTGGAAGTGAAATTTTTGCAAAAATAACATTTTGCTATGATTGCTCTAAAATCAGGGTTAGACCCATTTCTCATTCAATTTTTCCTCTTGATCACGAATATGAAGTCGCATTTTTGATATCATGCATGAATTTTGAGATATATAAAAATTATAGTTCTGGCATTTTTTGAGGCATATTTTCAGGCACTTTTTGGGGATGTTTCATTTAGAGCCTTGATTGAGAATGTTGATTATGATTGTAAGGTAAGAATGATGATAGGTTGATAGTACTTGATGGTTTATTTGTGTTCCCATATAAACTCTAATGATTTGTCTATTTGATTATTTTCTAATGATGTTCTAAGCCCTGAGCTATTGATTGAGATGTAAATTGATGAGATGATATGATTATCTATGAGACTGATTGAACGATGAGTGCCTCCATGAGGCAGATTGAGATAGTTTGATTGAGATGGATTATCTTATGAGCATTGAGTCTTTGGAGGAGTATCAAGCATCGAAAGACTAAAAGTTAATCCAATGTACACTCATCAAACTATGTAGCCAAGCATAGGTAAGGATTAGGACCATCATATTATGTTGATGTTCCCTCTGGATAGAAGTCCGTGAAATAATAGAGAACTTGAAGATTACCATCTCCATTTTGTATTTGTCCATTATGGTTTCAATTTGTTCTCTACCTGGAAAGCATGAAATGGCTGTGGCAACAATAGCGACTTATTCTACAATCACTATCTCATAAGTGATTGTTGTTGGATAGGAGAAACTTCCAGAAAGTTCCCACATTGAGTATTCTGAGTCGAGATGAGATGAGTTGAGTTGAGTTCTATTGAGTTGAGTCTAATATGATTGATGAGGTTTGATTGGTTTATAGGTCACTTGTCTACTCTTTTGTAAGGATCCAGATTTTTTATAGCTTTAGTGAAGCTTGAGATTTGGTTTCGAAAAGTTTTAGGCTAAGGTGACACCTTATGGGACATCCAAGCTCGATCTAAGTTCACTTTCAAACCTTCAATTCAAGCTTATTTATGTTGGTTAAGGCCATTATGAGTCTTTTACATCAAGTCAAGTTCAGAGGAATTTCATTGGCTAAGTTTTTCACAAGTACCGATAGAAGGGTCAACTTTAAATTGGCATATCTCTTGGCACAAAATGAACTGGGTGGCCATGACCTATCAAATTAAAGCTCTTTGAATTAGCTTTCCAATGCACTTGGTTTCACCTTATTTAGTATTTGGATGACGTGGTTATGCCCATTTTCATAAGACCCTCCTGTGCACCTAAACGGGTAGTGAGGCTTTATATGAACGGTGGGAATGACCTTGGGCCTGAAACATCCATTTTTGTCCTAAGAATTGGGGTACGATCAGTGGTACTAGCCATATGGCTTTCAAGGATGGAGAAAATTGTAATTGTGGTTCGATCTTGGTGTGAAGAATTATTCTTGGTTAAGTGTTTGGTTCACCCCATTAACCGTGGTGAATGGGACAGGCTGTATAGATGGCTGTGGGGTCTTCAAGGTTGGCATTGAAGGATTACATTTGTAAGGTTGGTGCTGCAGCTAGACTTATGAACCATGATGAGGCTCACGGGTCGTGTATCTAACCATGGAGCTCACATTTGTGCTAAAAATTCCAATGGTTAAGCTAGGTTCGAATATCTAGATTTTGCCTAAGTGTGGGTTCGCGGACACTCCACATAAACTGTGGAGTGCCACACGTGCTGTGAGGCCTCAAGTGTAGTGACACTTTATCATTTTTCCAACCCAATTCATTAATGTCATTTTCATAAATCTAGTTATTTCTATTAGTCTTTTGGGAATTCCTACGCTATTCCATGGTCATCTAATGACTTAAAACATATTTCAAACATTCAAAATCACTCTTATTTTAAATTCTTTCAAAAGCTTTCCACAAAAGAACTCTTGGAGATTTGAATACTTGAGCTAGGGAACTCGATTCTTCTTCAAATTCTTTGGGGTTTTCTTCATCTTGGTGAAGGTATGTGGGTTTTGATCCTTGGTTACTTCGAATCAAGAAGGCCCAAGCTATTTTCAAGAAATCTACATGAACTTTACTTACTTTAATTTGGGGTTTTAAAATATTTTAATTCCTTATATTCCAACAATGAATGAGTTATATTTATTGAAATGCCCCAAAAAGCCCCAAAATGTGCTTCAAAAATTTCCATAATCATAATTTTTATATATATATCAAAATTCATTCGTGACATCAAAAATTCAACTTCATATTCTTGATTGGGGGAAACATTGAGTGGGAAATGACTGTAACCCCAATTTTAGAGGACCCATAGGAAAAAATAAATTTTTGTAATTTCTCAAAAACAGTGGCGATTGGTGCCCTGGTCGTGATGCGCAAGGGGCGCAATCAGTGTTGTGGCTCTTTATTATGGGTTGATATCGGGCTAGTCCTGCGAACTAGTGCAGTGTTTCCTATGATTTTCCCTTTCTGCCCAAGGGCATTGGGGTGATAGTCCCTAGCCCACTTATGCGTAAAAATACCTATACTTAGCCATTTTTCAACTCTATGTCATTCAAGACCCGCTCAAAACTCTCTCTAAAACTTAACTAAATATTTCACCCAAATTCAAGTGTGCCAAGCTTAATTCTGAATCTCAAGAACTCCATTCAAGATTTAAGTCTCTTTCAAGTCTACATCAAGAAAATTTAAATTTAAGATACGTGGGTTTCATCCATTGGGTCCTTTCACGCATGGAGGCCAATGTCAACTTTTATGAGAATTGCATATTTTCAAGTTGTATTATCTATGAGTATCTTCTTTTATAAATTATGAGTATAATTTATGTTTGGATTTTATGAAATGTTGATTTAAAATACATAACCATCTATTTCAAGCTTGTACTATGAATGGGTTTCGCCTATTGAGACTACGCATGTCTCGAAACTATGAACTGTGATCTATTATGAGATTTGATGATGAATTTCAAAGTATCTTATATGAGGGTTTTACTATGTGTTGGTGGGTTGATTTACATTGAGTTTTCTCATATTGCTTCTCTCTTGAATTGCATGATTTTGATTATATGAGGGTTTTACTATGTGTTGGTGGGTTGATTTACATTGAGTTTTCTCATATTGCTTCACTCTTGAATTGCATGATTTTGAACTAGCATTACACACCCACAAAGTGTTTGATAAAATGTCTTGACAAGGATTCTTAGAGTTATTGATGACCTATTGTACGATTTATAAGTGATGTGACTTTATGATGATTAAGGGATTGTATGTATATATTTAATTCATGAGGATATCTATGATTTTACAAGTTACACAGGTTATCTCATCTTATCATGTTTGGTTTACCTTGGTGAATAGACCACACCTTGTTGAGGGGGTTTCAAGCCTCGGTCACCTTGTCGAGGGGTTGCCACGCCTCGATAGCCTTATTAAGGGGGTGTCATGCCTCGATCACCTTATTGAGGGGGTACTATGCGTCGGTCACTTTGTGACCCTATTGAGTATGTGTCAAGCCTTGGTCACCTTACCAAGGGGGTGTCAAGCCTCGGTCAATTTGTCACCTTATCGAGTGTGTGTCAAGCCTCAATCACCTTGCTGGGGGAGTGTCAAGCCTCGATCACCTTATCGAGAGGATGCTATGCCTCATTCACCTTGTCAAAGGGGTGTCATGTCTCAGATTCCAAGTGGTACCCCCTTGGTTTATGTTAGTTCAGGTCCCTTCCTGCATATGTAGTTTGTACTATACAAGTTGAATAATTTACAAACATATTTTACTTCAAGCATTGACCATGCATGCTTTATTGAGACTATACTTATCTATTGCCTATGATTATGCATTTTGACTTATGTCTTTTTGCATTACATCCCATATACTTAGTATATTTAAACGTTCTAAAGCATACTCTAAGCCTACATAATGTTACCATGTAGGGACTGAAGCACCTTTTGATCATCCTCCTCCTCCACGTGGCTAGTTCGGTCCATTGAAGCAAGATTTGGCGAGTCCTTAATTTCAAGGACAATATCTACTTATTTCATGCTATGTTGAGACACTTTCTCTATGTTGAATAATTACTATTATGAGGGTGAGCCCGAGAAGTGTCTTGGCCCCCGCTCCAAATCTAAAGTAGAGGTGTTGTTGGATGTTAAGTTTGTGTATACTTTCAAGCTTGACTTATCTTATGATTTCTATGTTTATGATAAATGTTCCCTTAGTCCCATTTTCCCTTTTTACTTGACTCTTGTTATTGTTCATTTGCTTCTACAACCAAGGATGTGTGCATGTTACTATCAAGAGGTTTGTTTGGGTTGTCTTCGGACTTCTTATTTGTCGTGTCACGTCTAGGCCGTAGGCTTGGGTCATGCGAAACTTGGTATCAGATCACTAGGTTGTTAATGATCCTCAAAAATTCAATACACCACATCGATTAGAGTCTTATTCATGGTTGTGTATTGCGCCACAACTATGAATGAGAGGCTATGAGGCGTTTTAGGAAATATTTCACTTCTTCATGGTCTATATCATACTTTAGATGTAGGATAAAACTTTTTTCCCTAACGAATGCTCTTTGCTCTTCTAGATTATACTGCTACAAAAAGGAAGACGAAGGAGGGGCCGTGCACCCATGGGGCAACTAGCTTATCCCGCTCCCCAAGCCTCACAAGGAGAAGAGGCTTCTTAAGTTGAGTTCTAACAAGCTATCACAATGTTGGCCTATGCTATGACTAACTAAATCAATCAAGAGGCTCAAGCTCCTCATGCTCACACTCCGACTTCTAGGGTGAGGGATTTCACTAGAATGAACCCACCAGAGTTCCATGGGTCCAAGATGGATGAGGATCCTCAAGTGTTCATGGATGAAGTGTACAAGGTGTTATCCATCATGGGGGTCAATTTAAAGGAAAATACAGAGTTGGTGGCATACCAACTCAAAAGGGTGGCTCAAATTTGGTTTATGCAATGGAAGGTGGAGAGGGGAAATCATGATGCTATTCCTTAGGAGGAGTTCAAAGTTGCTTTACTCAATCGGTTCTTTCCTATTGAGTTGAGAGAGGCCAAAATGATAGAATTTATGAACCTCAAGCAAGGTTCCATGAGTGTGCGGGAGTATTCCCTCAAGTTCAACAAGCTTTCCAAGTATTCTCTACATTTGGTGGCCGACACTAGATCAAGGATGAACAAGATTGTGTCAGGGGTGTCCGTCTTTGTAAATCAAGAATGCCATATCGTGATGTTTTTAAGTGATATGGACTTGTCCCAGCTCATGATATATGCCAACAACCTGAGGGAGAGAGGCTTAGGAAGAAGGGAAGTGAGGAGTCCAAGAGTGCTCGATTTGATGGTAGTTTCCAAGGTCAACAGACCTCCAATGCTCCAAACAGGAGGTTGGCTATTAATGGGGTGTCTAACCAAAGGTGTCAAGATGGAAATGGTGGGAGAACTAACTACAAGTGTTAAAGGTGCGGGAGAAACCATAGTGGTATATGTTTGAGGAAAACCAATGCTTGTTATAGTTGTGGTAAAGTGGGTCACAAGCTAGTCTGTTGTCCTTATGCTCGAAAAAGGGGAAAAAGTGGTCTACCTCAAGAACAAGGTGGTCATTTTGATCAAGAGGCTCAAGGTTTCCAACAAAGGGGTGCTGCATGACATAATCAGTTCTATGCCCTTCAAGGGAGGTCAGTAGGGGATGAGGTTCCCAATGTCATTACAGGTATGCTAAAGGTTTTGATTTTGAGGTGCATGCTTTGATAAGTCGAGGTGGTACTATTTCTTTTATTATTTCTTGTGTTTCTAATAATCTTTATGTGTGTGTCCTGAATTGTTATATGAGCCTTTCGGTGTCTACCCCTCCCCACCCCATTGATAAGTCTATTGTTTCTAGAAACGTCTATAGGGGATTATCCCATGTCATTATTGCCTAAAGTCTTGTCTTGTGATTTTGGTGAACTTGGCATGGTGGGTTTGAAGGTTGTGGGGGTGGTTTACTTCCATGCAATTCATTTTTTCATTGATTATAGAACCCGCAGAGTTAGATTCCAATTTCTTAATGAGTCCGTACTTGAGTAGGGGAGTTGTAAAGTAGTAGTTAAGGGTGAATTCATTTTTTGTCCTAAGGCCCAAATGGATCTCTAAGTGTTGTGTTTACTGTCTCGAAGGGATAGGGATGTTGAGTCTAAAATCCTTCCTACTGAGTCAGTTCCGGTAGTAAATAAGTTTCTTCATGTCTTTTTTGATATTTTGAATTTATGATAATATCTTTCGCTTGACCAATGCCCCGGTTATGTTTGTGAATCTCATGAATAGGGTCTTTAAGCCTTAACTTGATATGTGTGTTGTAGGTTTATGGATGGTATAATGATTTATTTCTAGAATGAAGAAGAGCTTGTGAGTCATTTGAGTGTGATGTTATAAATCTTAAGGGATGAGAGGTTACAACACATTTGATGCCCAAAGGGATTTTGTGAGTTCTTAATGCGACTTTTTATGATTTTTATGAGTTTTTGTGTTGGTCTTGAAAAAAAATTAGGTTTGCATGATTTTGAAGAAAAGTTGTAGATTTTGCTGAATCATAGGATATACGAGCTCACCTAAAAGTCATAGCCCAAACTACGAGTCGTAGGGTATGTCATAGCAAGAAGCAGAGACCAAAATTTAGAAATCTTCTAAGTGAAAGTCACCCCTATAAGGCCATCTTATGAGTCATAAGTCTCCTACGACTCTTATAAGTGGACTCGTAGTAGGAACTAGAGAGCAAAAATTTTGGCCCAAAAAATGAAGGCCAAGACTATGAGAGGAACATTTGAGTCATAGCTCAAACAACGACTCATACCTATAGGTCCTACTACTTTTGTCCAAGATGCTAAGAACCTGATACGAGACCCTAATTACGACTCATAGGTCACCCTACGAGTTGTATTGCAAGGCGTACTAGCTACCACCTGTCTTTTTTGTGTTTCTTTAGGGTTTATTTGTAAATAATATAAATATATTAAGTTAGGGTTTTATTTAGAGATTCCATATTTTAGAGAATAGGATTTGACTTTGAATATTCTCTCAATAATATTTTAGGGTTTTAGATTAGTTAATTATTTTCTATTGAAAAACCCATTTTGGGGATTGCAAATCTTGCTTTGTACTCATTGTTGATCAATCAAGCTTTTGGATTTGCAACTTGTGGTGCCTACACCCTTCATTGTTTTTGGTAAAACTCTCAACTATTTCTTATGTTTGCCTTTTTTCTTGTTTTGCCTTAGCCATGAGTAGCTAAGCACCCACAACTTGGGATTGTGGGACCATGGGTAATTGACCTGAAATAACCTACATTTATTGTATTTCTATGATTGGGATTTTTCATGTATTTTCTATTTTCCTTCATTATGATTGTCATTTGGTGGTAGCCAACAACAAACCTAGCCTACTATCACGAGCCCGACCAAGGTAGTGACGAATAGGAAAAGGGAAGTAGATGGCAGTATTCGATTGATGTGTTCTCATCTAATCAACCAAATCTGACCAAGGGGGGTTGACTGGGACAATTGGTAACGGTTAGTTGGCACGCCATGGTGGCTGACCAAGCACTATGGTGAAATTTGACCTTCACCTTCACAAAAAGGCTAGAAGAACCTAAGTTACTATCCTATATGCGAATCTCCAATTATAGTTATGCTATCTAGGGTTATCAAGTCAATAAAACACAGCTTTATTGTCCCTAAAATAGAGTGTTTTCTCATGTCATAGTTTAGTACTTATTTTATCTTGTTTTTGAATCACAACCCCCCCTCCTATTTAGAGATTTTAGTTATTTATGCTTGAAATGATTAGTAGTGAAGTCTTG
>DF361585.1:31481-46098 GCA_000787875.1 Solanum virginianum
CATATTCCTTGTGGATTCGACCCTAACCTTTGGTTAGGTTAATTGCTGACAGCGACCGCTTTCTTATTAGAGCATAACATCATACAAAATTATAGTGCCGTTGCCGGGGAATATGACTAGGTTTTGACTTGATTTGACAATTAGTTAGTTCTAGTGTTAATTCCTATAATCTCTTGTATTTTAATTTTGTTTTTGTTTTTGTTGTTTGATTTTACTTGCAGTGTGTACTAGGTTGTATGCCGACTTTACAAGTTACACTGGCTATCTCATGTTATCATGTTTGGTTTACCTTGGTGGTAGATCATTTGGAGATTGATCGACTAGTGACAAGAATGACTCAAGTAAATGAGGATATCGAGGTAGAGGAGGATATGAATATGAATGAGGATATGGGAAGAGAGGAGAATCCACAACAAAGGGGTCACAGGCTATAACTTAGGGACTTCAATCAAAATCAGTATCGATTGAACCCTATGTCCATCGATGTTACCACTGCTATAGTACCGCCTCCTTTACCGGCAGATACTAAGTTCACTGTATCGAGTGGATTGCTCTAAATGCTCCAAAACCATGGACTATTCAGGGCTACTTTCAAAGGATCCCTACCGTCATCTCCAAAATGTGGTGTTTGTTTGCTAGAGTGTCATGGGGACACAAAATCTTTCTCTTGATACTATTGGTTTAAGAGTGTTTCCACTGTTATTGACTGGCAATACAGCTATATGGTTGTATGAGCTTCCTCCAGTCACTTTTACAATATGGGTTGAGCTTCAGAGAGTTTTCCTTGAAAGATATTTTCCAATATCTAAGAATTTGAAGCTCAAGGACCAAATCAACAACTTTGAGCAATTGCCAGGTGACTTTATTAGCATAACACGAGAAAGATTTACTAAATACTTGAGGATGGTCCCCAATCACAAGATTTTTGATATTGCCTTAGTTGAGAATTTCTATCAGGCACTTGACTAGAATAGTCAAGCTTGCGCCGACATAATCATGGGAGGCATGTTCCTTGACAAACCCTTTGCATTGATAATTGCAAGGATAGAGCAAGTGGTCAAAATAATTAGAGCATGGGGTCAACGAGAGCGAGGTGTGATAAAACCTTTTTGTGCAGTCAACACCAACAATAAGCAAACAAAGGTAAATAAAGAGATCATGGAGCAACTTGCTCAACTTCGCACAAGTATGGACTTGGTTTTGAAGCAAAACCAAGCAAGTCTTCAAGCGACTACCCATCAATATCCAAAGGCTCCCATCTATGATGATCCATTCTTTGATAAAGATGCATGTTTTGTAAGCAACCAAGCAACAGGTTTCTCGAACAACCCCCATGGGTCCAATTCGAACTATTGGAGGCAAGGGTCTGGGAAGTGTTCGAAGAAATGTCTGGTTATGCTTTTCTTGAGGAATTGAAGGATCAACGCATGTCTTATGAGTTGAATGACTATATGATGATGAACATAATGTATGTATATGATATTATCTCTATGATATAGGGGAAAATGACCAAGCCTCACTAGGGAGGTTGTAAGCCCAAGTAACCTTGTTGAGGGATTTATACCTTAATCACCTCGCTCGGGAGGTGGTAGTTCTGTGCAACCATGTTGAGGGTTTTGAACCTTGATAACCATGTTGGGGGGTTTGTACACCATCAACCAGATTGGGGGGTTTGTACCTCATTAACCACATGAAGGGGTTTGTACCTCATGCGCCTCTCCAACGAGGTGGTAGGCCATGGACTTGCACTAAAGTGGTCTCTCCTTACATATGGATTATATTCTATATAAGCATGATTTTACTTCAAGCATCATTCATACATGTCATATTTCTATATGCTTATTCATTGCCTATGTTATGCATTTTTATTATGGTGCTTATCACTTGTTGCATTGTATCCTATATATATAGTAAATGTAAACATAGTAACGTATACTCTATGCCTACATGATGTCACCATATAGGAACCAGAGCCCTACTTGAGCACCCCTATCCACGTGGCTAGTAAGATTCCAATCAAGCTTGTTGGTGAGTCCTCCATTCTGGGGACATTGCTTATTGTCTCATGTTATATTCTAAGACTACTTTTCTTTCATGTAAATGTTGACTATGAGGGTGAGCCAAGTTGCTTGCCTTGGCACCCGCTCTTATCTATGTAGTAAAGGTATTGTTGGACATGTCATGTGTAATGTTATTTGCTTGACTCTCTCTTGACTCTTGTTGTTATGATATGAATTATGCCCTTTAGCCTCGGTTATCCCTATTTCTACTCTTGTTGCTATTTTATTGCTTCCACGAACAAGTATGTGTAATGATGTGCTAAGAGGCTTGCTTGGTGTCCCTTCAAATTCCCCTTGTGCCATGTCATTTCTAGGCCCTAGGCTTGGGTCGTGACAACTTCACTCTTGAATTCCATGATTTTGAACTAGCATTATATACCCACCAAGTGTTTGATAAAATTTCTTGACATGGATTCTTAGAGTTTTTGATAATCTATTGCATGATTTATAAGTGATGTGACTTTATGATAATTAAGGAATTGTATGTATGTATTGAATTAATGAGAATATCTATGATTTTACAAGTTACACTGGCTATCTCATGTTATCATGTTTGGTTTACCTTGGTGGTAGATCACACCTTGTTGAGGGGGTGTTAAGCCTCGGTCACCTTGTTGGGGGGGTGCCATGCCTCTGTCGCCTTGTCGAGAGGGTGTCATGCCTTCATCACCTTGTCGAGTGGGTGCTATGGGTCGGTCACTTTATCACCTTATCGAGGGGGTGTCAAGCCTCGTCACCTTGTCGAGGGGGTTCAAGCCTTGGTCACCTTGTCGAAGGGGGTCCCATGCCTCAGTCACCTTGTCGAGGGGGTGTCATGCCTCGAATTCCATGTGCTATCCACTAGGTTTATGTCAGTTAAGGTCCCTTTCCCCATATATCTTATGTACTATACAAGTTAAATAATTTACAAGCATGTTTTACTTCAAGTATTGACCATGCGTGTCATATTGAGACTATACTTATCTATTGCCTATGATTATGAATTTAGACTATATTGACTTATGTCTTATTGCATTGCATCCCACATACTTAGTACATTCAAATGTACTAATGCATACTCTATGCCTACATGATATTATAATATAGGGACCGGAGCTCCATTTGATCATCCTCTACGTAGCTACTATGATCCTTTGAAGTAAGCTTTGGTGAGTTCTCAAGTCTGAGAACGATCGGAGTACCTTTTGATCATCCTCCTCCTTCACGTGGCTAGTTCGGTCCATTGAAGCAAGCTTTGGTGAGTCCTCAATTCCGAGGATGTAACTACTTATTTCATGCTATGTTGAGACTCTTTCTCTATGTTGAATACTTACTATTATGAGAGTGAGCCCGAGAAGTGTCTTGGCCCTCTCCAAATCTAATGTAGAGGTGCTGTTGGATGCTAAGTTCTTATACTTTCAAGCTTGACTTATCTCATGATTTTTATGTTTATGATGAATGTTCCCTTAGTCCCATTTTACCTTTTTAGTTGACTCTTGTTATTGTTCATTTGCTTCTGCAACCAACGATGTGTGCATGTTACGATCTAGAGACTTCTTTGGGTTGTCTTCGGACTTCTCATTCGCCGTGTCACGTCTAAGCACTAGGCTTAGGTTGTGACATTTATCTATGGATTTAAAGATGAATTAAACTTTAAAATATTGAAATACATTGTTATTATGAATATTTGAATGTGTATGGTCCTTAAATGTTTGAATCTAAGCATGGGTGATCATATTATGATTTCAAATGTGGGTTTAACTATGTTTTCACTTGAATTTTATATTATTTTGATGGTTTTACATTTGAATCTCAACTACCTATGTCATTTTCACATCATTCATAGCATATGCAATCATGTTTATGAGAATTTATGGAAATTATTTATGGGTTAAGCCCAATTACGTTTTATAATTTTGATAAGATATTGGTTATGACAAGAATGTGATCACATACATGTCTATGATTATGGCTCTTTGAGAATTTTGGGTGGTTGCACCATTTTGTATATGAATGGGCTATTCCTATGCATGAGTATTATGACTATGCAAATATGGTTTTGGCATTTGAGCCTAAGTATGAACTATTATGAATGATGTTTGGATTTTAAGCCCAATTGTGCATTGAAATGATTTGGTAACACTTGTATCTCTTTGAAAGCATGTTAACTACATTATATTATAAGTGCTCTTATGGGATGATGACTTATCATTGATGGAATGAGGGTTCCTCTCTCTTTCCTTGAACTATATGCCTAGCATTGGTTCCTTTCTGAAATGGGGTTTCTCGTAAGGAAAGTTGCCTCCGCAATGGAGTTGTAAGGAGAAGAAATAATATGATATAATATGCTCTATGTGAAAATCTTATCTAAAATGGGGTTACTTGTAAGGAAGGTTGCTTCATACAGAATGGGGTTGCCCATAAGGTGAAGTATGGTTTACTTTTGGCAAGTAGACCACCTCTTTGCTGGTGAGGGATTTTCATCAGGATTCCAAGTAATAGCTTGTTTGGTCTTACTCATGTCAGTTGAGGTCACATCCCCAATATATATATAAGAACATCATTTGCACTTTATACATCATTGGTTTCATGAAATCTTGTTATATTACGTTCCTTGTTATATATTTCTTTTGATAATATGTGCCCTTGTCATCTAACATTGAAATGTAGGTCTTGGTAAGTTTGATGTATTGAACTCGAATACAGTATATTCAAACGTACTAACACATACTTTTGCCTACATGCTCTCACCATGAGGGACCGGAGATTAATTTCATCCAATGTTTGATGCTAGATCAGAATTGAGACATTGTTGTGGTGAGTCATCTAGTAGATTTCCATTGGATCTATATGGTATGTTTTGTATTTCAACCTTATGGTTATGTTTATTCTTTTGATATGACTTTTATGGATTGATTATGGAAATTACGATATTTATATGTATGGTTGATGTAGAAATGTGGAAGATCCTAAGTCCAGAATTTTCCCCATAGCGTGAGTTATACTTATCCGCCCGTAGTCATAATGTGCTATATGCTATGTGAATTCATGCTAATCTCCTTTAGTAAGATATCCCAATAGCGTGAGTCCTGCTTTCCCATCCCCCATGCCTCAGTCACCTATGCTATGTGAATTCATGCTAATCTCCTTTAGTAAGATATCCCAATAGCGTGAGTCCTGCTTTCCCATCCCTTAGAACTATGTTGTTTAATTTGAATGTGCTTCCGAACTGATGATGTGAATTTTGGTACTTTGAGGCTACTTTGGAGACTCTCGATTTCCCATTTGCCGTGTCACTCCTAGACCCGAGGTCCAGGTCGTGACATCTTTATTCTTGCTTTAGATAGACATATGACATATTGATTGGTTAGTATTTTGAGTTGATGATTGTTCCATATTATTCTACCTATTTTTGTTTCATTCAGCTATTTTACATATCATACATTTCTTGTACAGATGCCACTTGATGCCGCATGATTTTATGATGCAAATATAGGGATTACAGATCATCAACTGGTGCATCGTTGAGGATCTAGGATGTTCAGCTGATTGGTGAGCTTCCCTTACTTCGGAGGATTCATTATATTTATTTCATCTTGCTTTATAGTTAGATTTGTTTAGCTTTACTTTATTTGGATTTGATGTACCCATGGGTCTGCCATTGGCATCATTTGATAATGATAGAGGCTTCATAGACTAGAGTCGAATGTTGATTTTTCAGATTATGACCTGTTACATTATTTTGAGAACTAGATGAGATGTGCCCATAGACTTATTTATGTCTTCCACTGATTAGTAGAGTTTATTGATTGAATGAATGTGAGGAGGCCAAGTTGTTCGCTTGGGGACTACCAATAGTCTCTGGGTGCTGGCCACGTCTAGGGTATCCTCTCGGGGCATGACATTCACACGATCTTCTTATGATATTATGAGAAGTAATGACACAGTGACATTGCTAGTTACATTTAGTTCTATTTGTAGAACAATAGCCTACTTTGCCAGAGCATCAATAACTAATGTGCTTTTCTAACAGTCTTAAATTTGCATGACCTCTTAAATGTGCTTTTCTGACATTCACACGATCTTCTTATGATATTAAGAGAACAACTGATGACATAGTGATAGAGCTAGTTACATTTAGTTCTTTTTGTAGAACAGTAGCCTACTTTGCCAGAGCATCGATAACTAATGTGCTTTTCTAACAGTTTTAAATTTGCATGACCTCTTCAATCGGGGCAACACAAAATCCTTATATCTTCTCTACTATTGTTTGAAACCAAACTACAGAATCAAATGATGGTAAGATAATGGAATAAGTACGACAATGGGAGATCAAGAGATGGCCAGATAATAGAATAAACACAGCAATGGGAGATCAAAAGATGAACTCATAATGAGATGAAACTCACAACTATATATTGAACCAAGATCATAAACTAGATCATAATATCTTCTGCTTCTCCTTTCAAGTTCTTATGAGGTGTCAGATCAGATTCTAACCTAAATAAAATGAAATTTACTATATAAATAATGTGATCACTCATTGAGATATACTACTGACAAGTAAGCAATAATAGAAAAACGTTTATAGCGGTTACTTGTTGGAGTAACATTACAAGTTGTACTATTGAGGATCTTTATAGCGATTTACAAAATGAACCACTTCTGCAGAGAATATTTTCAGTTTATACCAACCATATTACAAAATAGTAGAAATTAACTTTGGTAGGCAGAACTTGAAAGTAGCATGTTATACGATAATAAGCTATCTCAGAATCTTACTACCTTTAGTCTACTGCAACAATTATCAAAAGTTCATACATATTCTTTGTTATCAAGAGTTGTACACCTTCTGAAGGAAGCACCACCTCCTTCAAATGTTACAGATTCTCTTCAGAAAGAGAATGCATAAGATTGGCACCCTTAACAATGATCTTTGCAACTTCAACAACCAAAATTGAAATTTTATTTCCCTTGGTTGTCATGTTTGACGCAAAACCGCTACTGAGGTTTAAATTTTTCATGCTACTACCCAGTGTGTCCAACACATGTACAGCCTTACCAAGGCCCATCGTACCAGTTCTGCCCAATAGAGAACTCACTTCCAAAACCTATTTAGCAAATAATAGATAAATTCCAGTTACAATGGCAAAATTTAAGGGTGTTCACGGTTCATTTGATTCAATTTTTACCTTAAAGAAATAGTTTGTGTTAGTTTGCCAAATAACCAAACAAAATAGTCGATTTATTTGCTTTTTCCATTTTTTTCACATGACAAAAAAACTCATTTCATTCATCATTAAGTCTAAAGAGAAACTTTTCACATGTCATTATATGATAAGCAAGAACAAACAAATAGATGAACGTCTTATCAATTCAAATATCTATAAGGAATGTCATCTTGGGACAAGACAACGTTCATACCCATAAATCAAACAATCACCTTATATCCATATATAAGATCGGTGTGGAAAGATTAGGCAGGCTATCTGAGTGAAGAGTTCTTTTTCATTCAGAAACCATGGATAATATCCATCATTCAACTTATTTTCATCCTTACTAAATATAGGCATGTTGGATAATTTATTTGTTTTGTTCAATCCATCTTCCGCTCACCCATATCTAAGCCGTCCGGCCCATTTGTAAATAGTAGTTTGGTTTTATGGTATGACTTGGTTTTCAATTTTTCTTAGACACCTTTGCATGGACAACCTCACTAATGCAGTACTATATGTTCAGATAAATTACACATAGGATACTCTCAAAATTAAACACTACGGTAATGAAAGCACTCTTTTATTCCTCTACTCATTTTTATCTTCTATAGTACCTCATTTGGTTTATTGTGTTGCTAAAAAATCTTACATTTTACATAAGTGGATACACCCCTCACATTTACTTATAAAGATGGGGTCCATTTATCTTTATAAATTCCTATAGTGGAAATTTAATAATTACTAATAACAATGAGGAAAAAGACAAATGCACGAGATCATAGCCAAATGACATAACATCGAATATGCACTTACTCACCTTTGCAATTGCAACTTCCTTTGACCTTGTTGATTTGGATTTATTTGATAAAACCCTAGAAAATCTTGGAATTCCATCATCAACATCATCCATAGGAATCCCAAGAGAAAGCGCATTCAGCTTCGGAAGAGATAATGGTGGTTTGAGAGTTGCTCATTAGCGCTTTCCCCAGTAGCGTATTGCATAGGATCACTATTTAGTTGTATGAGAAATTTATGCAACTGATGAACTACTTGAACACCATAATTAAGCTAACCATTCACAATGCACCATCTGTTTAGCTCTCAGCAGCAACCTCTCTAAAGGAAAGATTACCTATCTTCTGATAATAACCTTCCACCTACTTCATCTCAAGCTTCACATCAAGAGCTGAACCAATATAGCGTGAAACTACCTTAGCAACCTGCCACTGTAGACTAGTTAAACCATTAAATTTTTGCTTAGAAATTGCTCATATATATGTAGAGAAATATATCAGAAGAAAGTATAATCAAAAGACCTTCTATTAGACCAATATCGTTAACTAAGAGGGGAAAATTCAACTAAAGAAAAGGAAGGAAGATTTTGGAAAGGAGAACTTCGTTATAGAAGAAGATTATTTATTTTGGCTTTGGTTGCTTGGTTACAAAAGCCTAAGACCACCCCTATCTATACTTGTCTAGGGATGGTTCTAGATACTAGATGATCTAGACTATTATATGATTTTCTATAAATATCTTTCACAAAGTATCTTCTACAAAATTCTAGTAACTTTGTCTTCTACTTTAAATATCTAGATACTTCTATAAGATATTTATCCTAAATACTACACTAGATAATTCTAGAAACTAATCTATAATATTCCAAAAAATCATCTTCATTTTTCACACTCCCCTTTAAAGTGATTTTTTTGGAAACTATCTCGCACTTGTCGCAAAGGAACTCAAACGAATCTTTTCATGTTTCTTTACTGTAGGTCTCAATAGTTTTCTTCTGACTCCTCTTAGTTCTTCAAATGATGAAGGTTTTCCATAATCAATTGCCCCTGCAAAGAAACAAGAATATATATTCATAAAATCTCTACCTTTATAGTAGGAAGACTTGATAATATTTTTGCGTGACCATTTTGAACCATGTGAATTATTTCCTTGTCGAGTTCTTGGACTCCCCCTTTCTCTCAGATTTCCACTAGTTGTATTTCTCAAGAGAAAAATCCAAATGGGTGATAATCTAATCATCAATTTCTTGTGAAGCCTCTGTACTATTGTAGAATCCACCACTGGATTCTCATTTTATCTCTTGAATAACCAGTTTATCAGCTTTAGAGCTTCTAAAAATTATGTCACTTGTCTCTCCACTTGACACTCATCCTTCAAGATCAACTTCTTTATCTATTTGATCTTCATCTTCTTCATTTACTTTTGATGTTTGATATATCCAATGATTGCCTTTGATATGGCTGGCGATTGATTAAAGACTTTAACTTCTAATAAATCTCCCTAAATGCTTTCTCAGTAAAAGTCACCACCAGCATATATAGTTTTAGATGCAGCTTTTTCTAAATCTACTTCTTTGACTTTGAAACAACCCTAAACAAATGCACGAAAATGTGCCTCCGAAGTGCTTGGAATCATAATTTCTATATATCTCAAATTCCATGCGTGAAATTAGAAATTAGACTTCATATTCTTGTCTAAGAGGTCAAATTAAGTGGAAAATAGGTCTAATCCCAATTTTAGAGCAAACGAATCACAATTTCATTTTCTCAAAAATTGATTTCAAGTGAGGTTTTTACACCCCTGGGCGACGCGCTAAGGGCGCACCTCAGTGCATATTTTGCCCAGTTTTCAAGTTCGATCCAAGGATCTGGGTCTTTGGCTTAAGTGTTTCCATGCATGAAAATGCCTATACTTAGGCTTATTTTGCCCTCATATCATTTAAGATATTCCCAAATACTCACTCAAACACTTAGCTAATATTTCATCTCCTAAATTCAATTCTCAAACGCATCCGAACTTTAAGGTTCTCACCCAAAGCTAAGGTATGTGGGTTTGTTTCATGGGTTTCTTTCACCCATGATGCCCAAGCTTTCTTTTACCTAAAATTGCATGATTTAAAGTTGATTTACTCATGGGTCTTATCTATTATGAATTTCACTGCACACTATGTTGGGGTTTCATGAAATTATGAATGATTTAGCATGTTTAAAACTATGAATCTAAGATTTAATGTGAGATTTGATAAAGGGCTTTGATGTATATTGCTTGAGGGTGTTACCAAATATCTATTGATGGTTTTACACTGAATGTTCTAGCATGATTTCACTCTTGAATTGCATGGTTTTACACTAGGACTACACACCCGCCAAGTGTTCGATAAAATGTCCGGTTATGATTTTCTTGAGAAATTAAAGGTTTAATTCATGTCTTATGAGTTGAATAACGATATGATGATGGAAAAAATGTATGTGTATGATATTATCTCTATTATTTGGGGAAAATGATCAAGCCTCACTTGGGAGGTTGTAGGCCCAGGTAACCTTGTTAAGAGATTTGTACACTCAATCACATCCTCGAAAGATGGAAGGCCCATGCAACCATCTTGAGGGGTTTTTACCTTGATAACCACGTTGGGGGGTTTGTATTCCATCAACCACATTGGGGGGTTTGTATCTCATCAACCACATGAAGGGGTTTGTTCCTCATGCACCTCTCTAAGGAAGTGATAGGCCTTGGACTTGCACTAATGTGGTCTCGCCTTACATATGGATTATGGTCTATATAAGAATGGTTTTACTTCATGCACCATTCATATATGCCATATTGCTATATGCTTATTCATTGTCTATATTATGCATTTTGATTATGGTACTTATTACATTTAAACGTACTAATGCATAGTCTATGCCTACATGATGTTACCATATAGGAATCGGATCCCCTCCATGTGGCTAGTACGATCCCACTTAAACTTGTTGGTGAGTCCTTCATTCTGGGGACGGTGCTTATTATCTCATGTTATGTTCTAAGACTATTCTTTCTTTATGTAAATGTTGACAATGAGGGTGATCCTATTTGCTTGTCTTGGCCCCCGCTCTAATCTATGTAGTAGAGATATTATTGGACATGTCATGTGTAATGTTATAAGATTGACTCTCTGTTGACTCTTGGTGTTTATGATATGGAAGTTGTCCATTAGCCCCGTTGTCCCTATTTTACTCTATTGATGTTGTATTTTATTGCTTTCATGACCAAAGATGTGTAATGATATGTTAAGAGCATTGCTTGGGGTCCCTTCATATTCCTCTTGCGCTGTGTCACATCTAGGCCCTAGGGTTAGGTAGTGATAAACTAGGTATCAGAGCACTAGGTTGTTAGATACTCAAAGTCCAACACACAACGTCGATTGGCATCTTGTTCATGGTTATGTTGTGCACCACAATTATAAGCAAGAGGCTACGAGGTGTTTAGGAAATATTTCCCTTCTTCTTACTCTATGTCGTGCTATAGAAGTTGAGGTAAGGTTTTTCCCCTAACAATTGTCCTTTGCTATGCTAGATTATGCCTAATATGAGAGGGAGAAGAGCCCGCATACTCGAGGGGCAACAAACTAATAGAGAGCTTCGAGATGCTCTCATTTTGCTTGTACAAGTTGTCGCTAACCAAGCCAACTAAGGTGCCCAAGCCCCTCATGCTCCTATACTGGTAACATAGGTAAGAGATTTCATGAGGTTGAATCCCCCGGAATTCCATGGGTCAAAGGTGAGTGAGGACTCTCAAGAGTTCATTGATGAGGTTTATAAGATTTTGGCTATCATGGGTGTGAGATCGGAGGATAAGGCGGAGTTGGCGGCCTACCAACTCAAGGTGGTAGCACAAATATGGTACAATCAATAGAGTGAGGTCGGAGGATAAGGCGGAGTTGGCAGCCTACCAACTCAAAGAGGTAGCACTAATATGGTACAGTTAATGGAAGGAGGAGAAGGGAGTCAACAATGTGACTCTATGGGAAGAGTTCAAGGCAGTATGTTGGACTCCGAGATCTATCAACCTAGTGCTCTGATATCAAGTTTGTCATGACCCAAGCTAGGGCCTAGATGTGACATGGCAATGGGGAACTCGAAGAAACCTTACATAAGCCTCTTAACTTATCATTACATATCATTGGTTACAGAAGCATATAAAAGACAGGAAGAGTAAGAATAAGAGGCAAAGGGATAAGGCGAAAGCATGCATAATATCATAATCGAGAGACAAAGAATCAAAGCTTATATTATAGATGCATAACATATCCAACAAACATCTCTAATACTTAGATAAGAACGGGGGCCAAGAAAAACAACCTAGCTTACCCTCATAGTCAAAATAGAAAATAAAGAAGAGTATTTCAATATATAATAAGAGCAACATAGACTAGGGTCCTTGAAGTGGAGGACTCGCCAACTAGCTTGAGTAGTACCGAACTTGCCACGGGGAGGAGGATGATCAACTTGGGCACCGGTTCCTCCATAGTGATATCATATAGGTAAGAGTATGCATTAGTACATTTGAATGTACTAAGTATGTAGGATGAAATGCAATAATAGATTGACATCATAATCAAAATGCATAGCAATAGGCTTAATATAACAATATGGCATGTATGATTGTGTATAAGTAAAACATTCTCAAGTAACTCATGCTCATATAGGATATCATATATGTAGATGAGACCAAGCTTGATTTCCAAAGTATAAACCCCTTGGCTGGTTGATAATGGTTTCACCCCATCACCCTGGTGTTGTGGTACAAACTCCTCACATGGTTGATGATAATTTGACATTATCACCCTGGGGGAAAAGTACAAACCCCTTACATGGTTGATAAGTACAAACCCCTCGACAAGGTTATTCGGGCTCTTAGTCCCCTCGGATCAGGCATGGTCTAATGCAACACTTTATATAGATTATATCATATATATATAAGCTTCTTTCATCATATTAATATCAACCATATCATATCTCATGGTTTGGACCTTCAATTCCTCAAGAAATGAAATTCAGACATTTTATCAAACACTTAGAGGGTGTGTAACACTAGTATAAAATTATGAAATATAGAGATGAAATCATGCAAGAAAAACCATCATAAAACAATCAAACAAACACCTTGCAACACCCTCAAGCAACATACATCAAAACCCCTCATCAAATCTTACAATAGATCCAAGATTTATATCTCAAAACATAGCAATTCCTTAGTTCTGGATGGGGGTTTTTAGACTTGAATTTGAGAGTGAAAATATGGCTAAGTGTCTGAGAGGATATTGGGGAATGTTTAGGATGATATGAGGGTGAAATATGGCTAAGTGTAGGTAAAAACACATTTGGGAACACTTAGACCCAAGACCCAAAAGTCTTGGACTGAGATAGAAAAATTAGACACAAAAATGTATATGAGCGCGCCCTTGGCGCGTTCCACCAGGGTCACGGATCGTCTTTGGAAATCAAATTTTTGTGATTTTAAAATTTTGCTACAGTTGCTATTAAATTGGGTTTAGACCTTTTCCCCCTAACTTTGACCATCTGAACAAGAATATGAAGTTGGATTTTCGATATCATGCATGGATCTTGAGATATATGGAATTTAAAATTCTGAGCACTTTCAAGGCACATTTTCGAGCACTTTTTGGGGTCGTTTCAATATCTCCCCCTTAGGTACATTTGTCTCCGAATGTAAAAGAGACATACAAGACAAGAGCAATCATAGTCATGACGAGCAATCATGTGAGGGGTGGGTGGAAACTTACTGCAACTCTATAGCATGACTTAGAACACGAAGAAGGGAAACATTTCCTAAAACATCTCCTAAAACATCTCACAACCTCCTATTCATAGTCTCTCAAGAGTTCATTGATGAGGTTTATAAGATTTTGGCTATCATGGGATCATAGTCATGGTACGCTTCACAACCATGAATAGGACTCTAATAGACGCGGTGTGTTGGACTCCAAGGATATATCAACCTAGTGCTCTAATACAAAGTTTGTCACGATCTAAGCCTAGGAATTAGACATAACACGGTGAATGGGGAACCCGAAGGAACCCCACACAAGCCTCTTAACTTATCATTACACATCATTGGTCGCGGAAGCATATAAAAGACATGAAACCTTACATAAGCCTCTTAACTTATCATTACACATCATTGGTCGCGGAAGCATATAAAAGACATGAAGTGTAACAATAGGGGACAAAGGGCTAAAGGGAAAGCTTGCATAATATCATAATCAAGAGATAAAGAGTCAAAGCTTATATCATAGATATGTAACATGTCCAACAAATAACTCTAATAGTTAGATAAGAGCGGGGGCCAAAACAAGCAACCTGGCTTACCTTTATAGTCAAAATAGAAAATAAAGAAGAGTATCTCATTATATAATAAGAGCAATATAGACTAAGGTCCCCGAAGTGGAGGACTTACCAACTAGCTTGAGTAGTACCAAACTAGCCACATGAAGGAGGAGGATGATCAACATGGGCACCGGTTCCTACATGGTGATATCATGTAGGCAAGAGTATGCGCTAG